>JAMBUN010000036.1:0-97034 GCA_030271035.1 Microascus cirrosus
AACACCCCGCTTAACCCCCCCCCCCCCCCCCCTTCAAAGGTAATGCTTCACGCCTAACAAGGTATATTCCCGCCATTCCTCGATCTCCGTCTCCTACCCAGGCCAGTGCGGCGTAACCCCAATTAATCATCCTTCTGCCAAACGGAAAGATAGAAGTACCCGCCACAGTTCTCTGCGCCCTCCTCCGCCCCCTGACAGTGCGTCGCGCAGTGCCAAGGTGCGGCAGGCGATTCGTACGCCATTTCGTCGGCGCAGTAGCACTGCGACCCGAACTCGGTGCCAAAGTAGCGGTAGCTGCTGCAGAAGGAGGCGCACTGGCGGTTCGTCAGAGCGTCGGTGGTGCGATCGGCGTCCGGGAGGGCGCGGTCGACACCATCAGCGAAGCAGCCGTGGTAGGAGTAGCCGCCTATCTGGATATCGGTGGTGCTTGACCCGGGGATGACTTGTGTTGGGGTTGCGGAGTCGGGTGTTGTCCTGTATTTTGGGTCAGTCCTGGCAGCTCTCACCCTTTGGTTGGAGCAACGGGATGATGAAGGAAACAGGGAAGTGGAAGTTGATGGCGGACAGAAGAAGACACTCACCCTGTGGGAGGCAACTGGGCTTCTAGCTGCCCAATCTTCCGCCCGAAAATGCCACCTATTACCCCAATGCCCGCTAGCAACACGAAGATGACGGCGGAGAGCACCACCGTTGATCTCCTCATCCCGAACCACTTCTTCTCCACAGGCGCCTGCCCGACAAACCCGGAATACCCGAACGGGGCCCCGGGATACGGCTGGACAGGCCCGCTGCCGTAGACCTGCTTGTCTTCCATGGGGACAGGGTGAAGCCCTGGCTCGTACTGGGTCGACGAGCTCACATCGACGGATTGTGGGGGGGATGCGGACATCGAGATTTAGGCGGGAGCCAAAGAGGGCGGGAGGAGAGAGTGGATGATCACGAGAAGAACGGAGTTAGGGATTTAAGAAGCTGGGTTGGAGTGGCCTATGACTCTGACGACGAAAAGGGGACAATGGTAAGGAGGTGGGACCGGGGTTGGTAGGGCTGTTGGTGGATGTCAAGCCGACGGGATTCGTATGTGGATAGAGAACGGCTCAGAGAAGACACTTACAAAGTAGAGCAAAGCTGGCTCACCGTGTCAGACGCGGAAAGGCGCAGGTCCGTGGCTACGACAGGGCTTCCGTCGCACTCGCTTACCCCCCACCCCCTAGTAATAGAGGCATCGCCCATTTCCAGGCAGTGCTCGTCGCGTCCGGGTCCAATAAAACGGCGCCTCATAGAGCTGATCCTCGGCCATGGGGGCGAAGAGGATGAGAGCCTGGCGCCGGGCCCGGGGAATCTTCGCTGACGCCATTCCGCTTCCGCCCAGCTTTGCGGGTTGTACCAGGGGCGGCCGAGTGTAATGTAGGGCTGGCAAATCAAAGTCATCTTCGTCGCCGCCAGACGATCCTGCAGGATTCAGGCAGTGGCTTGGTGTGTGCATGGACCCCCCACAGGAAGCCACTGCCGCGGGTTGGGTCTGGCGCTCTTCCACAATATCGGAAAGATCTGCATTTCGCTGCATGCTATTGCCCGACGCTTGTATCTGATCATGTATCCAATCCTGTATTCCTTCAAGGCGGCCTGGGCAGGTTGTGTTCGCCTCATGCCTCGGGCGTGAATAACCTGATACGTTTAAAGCGCTGGGAGTTACGCCGTCTCCATACTAGATATCTGCTATCTGCGGATATACATAGGCGTTTCTGTTCCAGCACGAACAAAACAGAGATAGTGTTGTTCTCGAGCACCATGTTTCTCGCCCGCCCTCACAACTTGTTGGTGCGGCTCGTGGCCTTTACGCATGAGAAGAACACCGCCGCCTCACCCAAAGGCCACGAGATTGGATGGATAAGGTGCTTGTTCGGCCTACCGCTAGCCGAAAGTGTAGTAGACAAGGAGCGTGGGCATGGTGTCATCATAGCTAGAGATTGAGGACTCGAGAACGAAAATGGAGTCCTTGAGGGCAAAAGAATCGAATAATACATGGATTGAGCATTGCAGACCTCGAGCCATTGTCTGATACCGTTTGATGAATTCTGGATCCTTCTGTCATTTTGGGTGTATGATCCATGAATCCTCCTGCATTTCGCTCTTGGCGAAGCCGGAGATTGCAAACACGCCCCGAGCCTCCGCCGCTGACAAGAACACTCACCAATGAGCCTTCGCCGATGACTCCTGGATCAACTGCCAAAGCCGCATTGAGATCGGCGAAAGAGCCGGACACAAGAGGCGAAATGCTGTCTAGATTCCATTTGAAAGGCAGGAATATTAACGCCATGATCCAAGTAGTCAACCCCAGATATTAAACGCTTGTGTTCCGAACCTCCGACAACTGCGAAAGCCCCGGCACGGCACCTCAGAGCAGCACCACCACAAGACAAAGCCACCCGTCAGGATACGCTGCCTCCCTCATCAATTCCCCCAACGGCGCAGAGAACGGCACCGGCACCCCGTGCAACACTATATTCGCCAGCACCGGGTCCCGACTACTGGGAAACAGCTCAGGCATCACCCCCTTCAGCGCGCCGCCCAGCGTCTGCGCCCTCTGTCCCGCCGGCCCCTGTTCCTGCCTCACAGGCACCAGCGTCTGCACGACCTTGAACGCGCCGCCCGCGGCCGGGTCGTCAGCCGACGGGGGTGATGAGGGGACGTAAATGCGTAGGGGCACATGCTTTAGGGCCGTCGGCGCGTTAAGGAGGCGGGCGTTGAGACGGGAGAAGGTGGCGTGGTCATTGTCACGCACGGCGTTCCAGAGGGCGGCGGTGTCAGCCTGGGACATCTTCATGATCTGGTTGGCGTTTCCATTGCGGACGAAGTCGGCCTACAGATGTCAGGACCAAAGTTGGGCAACTAGTCTCGGGCGGAAGCCGCCGTGAGTAAAGCTATCCCCGACGAACAGAACCTACCTCCTTCACACTGTTCAGAAATGTGTCTCCAATGTCCCACGACACCCCGTCGCTAACCGTGAGCCTCCACGGCAGCGCGGGCTCGTACAGATCCGCCAAGAGCCCCACCGCGAGGTTCCGCAGTAGGACGTCCTCGTGGTGAAAGCTCGAGCAGGGCAGACGGAAGAAGAGGCTCAGGCGAGGGAGCAGCAGCGCGAGGTAGCTGAAGCGCGGGATGGAGGTGACGAAGGGCGTGTTTGGAGCCGAGGCATGGGTTATTATGAGCGGGATGCGCTGCGCCCAAAGGGCTTGCGATATCGACGTAGGGGAGCTCATCGTGGGTTCAAGTGAACACCGAGCCACGCATCTCGAGGAGTGCTGAAGGAGGGCGATTGGAGGTATTGGAGGTGGTCAGCACCGGGGATGGTGCTAGCAACGATGCTGCATTTCTGGCACGGCTGAGAACGCGCGACCCAGCCTACTGCGGCTCCGTGACCCGAGCCTGGCTGGCGATGCGATGCCGGGATGGAGGGGTAATTAATAGTGAGACCTTCCAGAAGGTCGCAAGCTTGCGTGGACTTAGCACCTCTATTGTACATATATGGTGGGGCAAGCATAATCTGACTAACTCCCCCACATTGAACCTTCCACTCTCCCCATCTTGAACCTCCCCAACATACCTGGACAATTTCGTAGACTTAGTGGCTTCACTCGTGCTCGTTCACTTGGACATCCCGGAAGTAGGGTAGGTCATCGACAAAGTCATTAACGCTGTCTGGTTTATCAATCTCGTAACCATATCTTTTCCATTTCCCGTCATATTGAAATTTCTAGTCATTAAGTCGTCTGCTCCCCCTTGTGCTTCCCGTGCAGCGCGTGGTGGCCGTGGTGGCCGAGGGCACCGAGCGACAGCCCGTGGTGATCGTACTCCTCCTTGGTGTCCGGCTTCGGGTCGCCGACATGTTGCCTCAGAACCGAAGGCGGCACCTGCGCCGCGTCCCTGGGGTTCTTATTCTCCAGATTAATGCTCGCCCTCCTCCGCTCCTCAACTATCGAGCCCCGGTTCTCCCCTCCAGGGCCAGCACTACCGCCTAGAACCCCGGACTCTTCCCGAGACGTCTCTGCATTAGTAGCGTCTCTTGTAGTGTCAGCTTCTTGAAAGCTCTGAAATCATGGGCGTTGATAGGCCTAATGGACTTACGATCCTCCGCCGATGTTGGAGTCGACACGGGGGTCGGCCTTGTTCAGTGCTTCCGACTGGTGAGGCCCCGCGGTTCCCCGCGTGTCGTAACCGCCAGTGGCTCCAGCACCGCCGATCGCCGAGCCGGCACCAGAGCCGTAGCCCTGCCCTGACCCAACGCCCGTAGCGCCAGCACCGATGCCCGCAGGGTTGCTGCCCGGGGCCGCACCGCCGGCGAAGCCGCCAGTGCTTCCGCTTCCGGCTGTGCCGCTCACGGGGTCGCGGCCGTAATTCCTCTGGCGGTCGAGGTCAGAGTCGACGCGGGGGTCGAGCTTGTTGGCGACGTCAGACCTGTGCGGACCGGCCGTGGTCTGGTCCCTGCCCGCAGTGGCGCTGTAGTCGCGGTCCGAGTCGACACGGGGGTCGGCCTTGTTCATCATGTCCGAGCGGTGAGGGCCGCCGGTGGTCTGGCCCGAGCCAAGACTGGCGCTGTAGTCACGGTCCGAGTCGACCCGGGGATCAAGCTTGTTCGCGGTATCGGTGCTATGGGGGCCCGCCGTGTTGCGGTTGGGGTCAGCGCCGTAAGTCCCGGAGTTGCCCCTGCCATACTCGCCGGTGGAGGTGCCGTAGCTGCCTCCACCGTACTCGCCGCCACTGACACCGCCGCCTGATCCGCTACCATATCCGCCAGCGGCTCCGCTGCCGTACTCGCCAGCACTAGAGCCGCTACCGTACTCGCCGGTCTTGGAGCCCTGGTGGGACTCGCCCTTGTGCTTGTCGCCGTGCTTGTCCGGGTGGACAGTTTCCTTGATCTTCTCGACGAGTCCAGTCATTGTGTGTGGTGTTATATGGAGAAGTGTGTGAGTGTTTTGATATGTAAGTATTGGTATGTAAAACTTTGGAAGGTCTTGACTGTACTTAGTCGTTGTTGATGACAGAGGTGAATTGGAACTAATGCTTGTCTGACAGGGAACAACTCTCGTTTATATAGAGCTAAGAGGGCCTGAACATGCTAACGGGCTACATCATCCAGGCAACCTGAATCCGGATGACGACACTGCTCGTCATAAAGTCCAACAGAAAGGTACCTCTCGCTGGTAGCTAGCTTCTATTGACTCCTGGCTCGGCGTTGGCGCGCGCCTTATCCCGCCCTCTCCCGCGTCCGCTTGTTCTGGGAATTTGAAGCGGATCGTTGCTTCCAGAGCTTGGTCGCGGGTAACGCGTCATACCGTCACAGGGACATCAGCTCAGATCTAGATGAAGGACATCGGCGTAGCCGTGGGGATGTAAAGAAGGAGTTCGTTCGGTATTGCATTGGTCCCACACCTGGAGGCATGCTCGCACCGCAGGAAACATGTTCCCCAAGGGCGGGTTAATGCGGCGCCTAACGTCAGTAGCGGATCATTATACAAGGGAAGTGGAGGGGAGGGTGACCTCTAAAGGGCCTCGCCTGCCCAAATGGGGCAATGCCGAAAGCTACTACGTATCTGACGGAATTCGAGAAGAGGCGTCATCCAGTTCCACAGCGGAGTCCCCCGTCTATGGTTAGAAGTCCCTTCGTCGAGGAAAAGGCCGTGTTGCTTCCCACACGCAGGGTGCGGATTGGTTGAGATATGACGTCGTGTGGGTCGCGAACTGCGCCGGAAGCCCAGCTGGGCTGACATTGCGGAGGGGAACGGCCAATACAAGAGCGGGCACCAAAGGCAGTTTCTGCCAAGGCAACCCGTTTAGTGCCTCACAGGGTCGTCACCGAGATGTGCAGCTTGCGTCGAGATTCTCTCACGATCGGCGGCGGGCGCTGCTGGTGGGTCACCAAGCGCGGAGGCCATGTGCGTCCAGGGACGCCCCGCGACCCCCAAAACAAACATCCAACGCTTGCTGGCGGCCGGCAGGACTGTCCACCCCATCTTTGCGATGTCACTGGTAGGTATGGGACGCCGAAAAGCGCAATTGGGTGACGGTTGTCTAGGGAGGAAGAGGAACATCGAAGTGGCTTCCATGTGACGTCATAAGCAGTATCCTCCCCACGAGCTGCAGTTTGTTGTGTGTTCCTGGGACTGGATGTCCATGCGGCTACGTAACTCAATTGCGATGCCGCTTCTTGCTTGCCAATCTATTAGGCTTTCTGGAGGATTGCGACCTGTGGACTCCACTGTGGCTGCGGACCCGTGCTGAAGCAAGCGTCGTGACCGCTTGAAACGAGTGCTCGATCGCTGAACATCGCAGGTCCCTTGAGTGATTAATCCGCACGACACCACACGCCGAATATCTCGGAAGGCTCGTAGGGCTACGTGGGCTGGCTTGGAAGGGGATATCACTATGTACCAGCTAGTCTGTTGACTTATTTGGGGTGCCGGAGGACATCGTGCTTCGGGGCCTTTTCGCAGGTGCCAACGTGAATCAGGGTCCGTGACGGCCCTTATCTCGCCCTCCGCGTAACCGAGATTCTTGGATCCGTATGCTTTTTAGCTCAAGTTGTTCCCGCCCGCACCGCTCATCAAGAACACCGCTCGCTTTCCAAATCCCATCAGTACACGATATCACTGGTAAGCACTAAAATATTGCCACCGACGAAACGCAAAGGCGTAATCAAAGAACGTATATTCCGATGTTTATCCACAGTCCCAATACGCTTCAAGTTTCCCTTCCGTCCCGGAAAACGACCTCGAGCACCTCCTTGCGGGTATCGTTCCGTAAAGTACACAGCTGCCAAACGCAAGCGAGAATTATACCCAACGACGCCGCCGCTACCGTATCCCGCCCCTGTATCCTCCGTCCCCCCCGATTTCGTATTCCTCCTTCGCAGTCCACCGTCCTCTGTCTTGCTCCTGGTAGTAGTACAGCGAGGACTCCCGACGGGGGGGGCCTCGTTGAAAATACGGTTATATAAAGGGGCGACCGAATGAATTCGACCGAGCTCCCCAGAGGAAAAAGGAAAAAAAGGGAACAAAAGTACCATGAAATGAAAAAAAATCAACGACGGAGACAGGTACGAAAGAGAAGTCCAACAATATCCTCCCTGTCCCACATCCCAGCCTCAAGGAAAGACAAACCAACCCACTTTGCGCCGTTTCCCAATGCTGGTCGGTATGCAATGTCTCGTCGACGCCGGAAAAAGGAGTACCAAAAAAAATCAAGGCATAATAAAGAGAGTGGGCAGAACAGGATCGCCCAGTCCAGAAACGCCTTCCACCTTGCGCCGACCGCGACTCCGCGTCTGCACTGACTGCTCCTCTTAGCTCCCCCGTGGTAGGATTTGTCGTGATCCTGTAAGTCGATGAGTAAGGATGCGGTTCCATGTGTGCTTGTGTGGTCACCGTCTACCGGAACTTTTGAGCATCCCCGAGTTTTGGTTTTGTATCAGACTGTGAGGCACGAGTCCAACATGGCATCGAGCTCCGCGTTATCGTGAACGCCGCCACCCTCCCAAAGCAGATCGTCATCGATATCCATCGCATCTCCGTGTCCGTTAGGAAGATCCGTGGCTGGTCCGCCATTGATACTAGGAATTGAGGGTACGCCATCCGGTAATTCCGTTACCTCCTCGCCAGGAAGCCAGGTGTAGTCGTCCCAGCTCTCTAACTCGCCCTCGCGGTATCCGTTCGTGATAGACGTCGCGATGACGGGGAAATTGGCCGTGCCGAAATCGGCCAGTTCTAGGGCTAACTGCATATCGGAGAGGCCAAGGGGCCCTCGCTCGCTGGCCGCTCTGGCCTCCACTGGTAAGAGACCGGCCTTATCCCTGGTAATCTCCCCTCGCCGACAGGCCTCCTCTTCGAGGGCTAGCTGCTTCTTATATGCATGGGTCTGGATCCAGCTGGTCCCGACATTGAGGCCAGTGCTACCGGATGCCCCTGGAGCATTGCTCCTCGTCCGGCTGAAAACGGTGGACAAGATGTCTTTCATATAGGCCTCCGTCGCAACTAGCATCAGTTGCGCTGCATCCTGGGCATGTCCAGACACGAGCCCAGCTTCGTAGCAGAACGGAAGCATTCTTCCCTCGATGACAGATACATCTGGGAACTCGCCTGACTCCACCGCCAGGGGCATAGCGAATCGTTTCCGAATCTCCAGATCGAAGTCTATAAGTCATCGATTAGCTTTTCTGCAATGCTATCCACGCGCGAATCCTAGATTCGTCCTTACTCATGTTATTAATGCCTGTGGCGCTCTGGGGAATATCCCCTATGCGGGAGGGTCTCCTGTACGTCTCCGTGAAGGCAGTGGCGAGATAGTCGTACGGGTCGAGCTGCACACAGGATGTCAGTAAATTGGCCTGAGTGTCAGAGTCCAGACGAATTAACATACGTCGTTGTTCATCAACTCCTTAATGCGCCTTCGGTCCCTAGTAGGTAACTGCATGACTTCGCCCTTTAACCGCCGCTCTCTCGCGTCTCCTGACGTCTGCTTCGCGCCAGCGCTTGTTGTCGGTTTATCATTAGCACTGACCCAGGGCGCAAGGCCCTGGTCCGGCATCTCGCGCGTGACATTTCCGTATATCGCCGCGATGAGCTGGTTATGTAGGTGTTCCTTCTCGCCGCTCAAGGACGCTAAGATCGGGTCAATGCGCGCGGAGTACTCAGCCTGATTTAGCCGTCCTGGAGACATCATTAGTGCCACAACGTCCTTCTTGAACATCTAGGAGGTGAGGCGCAATGCCGACCCACCTATGAGAAATTGACTTATAGACTCCTTGTATACGAGCCATTGTTCGCTCGGGATGGCGGCTTTGAGGGCGGTATAGAGAGGTTCGAGGTCAATGCGCGGGGGGATGATCTGGCTCGTCTTGATAATCTTCTGAGACCCGGGGGCGGAGACAGTGATGGTCTTGCTGGCAAGGGTAGGGGTGGAGAGGCTGATCGAAGGGCGGCTCAGGGCCGCGGGGTCGATGTCCGGCATGTCGAAGCCGCGCGGTCAACCCGCCCGTCGCGTGCAGCGAGAAACCACGGCGCAACGCGCAAAGGCGGATAGTAGACGCATAGACGTGATGGCAGAGCAACGGCGATCACAGTTCTCCCATAAAATCGATAAATTTCGCCCGTTCTGGCGGCGAAATCGATAGCCGATTCGGGCGCGGGTTTGGGAGGGATTGACGTTCGACGTCGGCGTCGGTCCCGTCACGTCGTCTAAATCGCGTCACGTGCCTGAACTGAGCCGCTCAACAGTAATCCGAGTCTCTGGTATGTGGCCCTTCCTGCGTCTTTGTGTGGGATTTCAATTCGGCTTACTATTTTTAACATTTAGGGATCCGAGATTGCATTTTCTATTTCAATGTTCGTGTTATCCTGCACTTGTTTGAAGGGTCATGGAAAACGAGTGCTCTAAGGTACAGATACACGATGATCTGAGCGAAACGCAGTGGCGTTAGTTGTACTTATACAACCTCCCTTCTCATCCGTGTCCCCTGGCTCCAGTGCCCCTCGCTGTCAACGACCCCTCGCGACCTTTGCAGACTCGGCGCGTCGACTGAGCGCGTCACCGAAGTCTCCCACCTGACTTTTCGACAGAGGCCTGTAGCGACAAGGAAACGACGCGATATCCCTCAATTATTTGGTGACAGTCTCTGCGCAGACCGTGGGATCGGGCACAGCGTCTTTCTTCTCCTGTCCTGACCGCGTAAACAGAATGCGGCGATGGCGCCCAACAAGGATGACCGGGTCGCCGATGCTGTCGATAGGCTGATCGCGCACTTGATTCCAGCAGATCCTCGTGAAGATGAAGAGGCGGTGCAGCAGAGACATGACTACTGTTTCGAGCTCGTGAAGAATGTGTTGGCAAGGTACGGTGTGCGACCCCGTCATTGGGCTCCTGCTTGGCTAACAACGTCACCGCTCCAGGCCCGAGTCGCCGGCCATCTCCTCCGATGTTAATCATGCTTCCGACATGATCAAGCGTAAGCTGATCCAAACCAACCCGAGCCAGGCCCTACGCTTTTCGAACCTCTACAGCCGTCTCCTCTCCCTTCCGGTGCTCAATCAGAAATGGGCCATTCTCTACCTCCTCTATCAACTTGCCGACTCCCCCGACCCCAGCGAACCCTTACCACTGACCCCGAGAGCATCCCTGTCCCGCCATCCGAGAGAAGCGTTTCTTCTACGTGAACAGGACCAGCCATCCAAACAGCCGACGCCACAGAAACCCGACGATGCTTTCAACGAAGCCTTCGCGCAAGGCGGCTTGCCGAAGATGCCCGCGACGAAAGAGCCCCGCGGAGTGAAGAAATCTAAAGATGAAAGAGCCTCTGTTTCATCGGCGCCGACACATGAGTCTCCCAAACGAGATGTGGCTTTAAAATCGACGCTCCTTGCAGACAACTATACAGAAATAACACCCCCTGAACCGACCCTCCTGCGCGACCTGCCGTTTACTCTCCAGGGTCTTTCTTCCACCACGATGCCCTTTGAGAAACAGGATACCTTGATGCTACCTCCTTCACTTCCGCCGCCGATAATATCCTTACTACACACACTTGCCGAACCGTCGCTCCTCTACCGGAGGTTAGACGCTTTTGTCAAGTCGCCAGCCAAGGGACTTCTAGGACAGAGCCTGAGAGCCGCTGTCGGCAGTGAGCTCAAATCGTACCTAAGCCTGATAGCCACGTTAGAAGTTCAGATACGCCGAGCATTGTCGACTCTTGACGACGCGGCACCGCGTCGAGGTATAGGGAGCGCTGGCGTGACACTGAAACGATGTGTGGTGTGGACGAGAGAAGCGACGATGGGCCTGCGGCTCATGGCCCTAATTGCGGAGGAGTCCGAGAAACAGAGGGGCGGCCAACTGATCTCCAAGATACACAGCTTCTCCTCATCACACGGGGACCCAATGGTAGCAGCTTTTGCGGAGCGCCTCCTTCGTCAGTTCACCCGGCCGTTTTACGACATCCTCCGGCAGTGGATTTACGACGGCGAGCTCGTCGATCCTTACCTTGAGTTCTTCGTCAGGGAGCAGACACCCGGGGAGAATGACTCAAACAAGGCCAAATCTGGGGGGAACAGTGTTTGGGAGGACAAGTACGAAATCGATAAGGATATGATCCCCAGCATCATCACCCAGGACTTTGCTCAGAAAGTGTTCCTCATCGGAAAGTCCCTGAACTTCATCCGCCATAGCTGCGGCGACTTCCAGTGGGTCATGGAGTACTCCAAGGCGGCGTCCAAAGAGCTCCGCTACGGTGATACCGCAACCCTAGAAGCCTGGATCGACGAGGCATACAAGACGACTATGAAGCGGTTAATGGACCTTATGGACACAAAGTTCCACCTCTTCGACCATCTGCAGGCGCTCAAGAACTACATCCTCCTCGGGCAAGGAGACTTCATCGCCCTCCTGATGGAGTCTCTCGCGGCCAATCTCGACCGCCCTGCGGGTGCGCAGTACCGCCACACCCTCACGGCGCAGCTGGAGCACGCTATCCGCGGCTCCAATGCGCAGTACGACTCACCTGAAGTCCTCCGCCGCCTCGACGCCCGCATGCTGCAGCTCTCGCACGGCGACATCGGCTGGGACTGCTTCACACTCGAGTACAAGATTGATGCTCCCGTCGACGTGGTCGTGACGGAGTGGGGTAACCGCCAGTACCTCAAGGTCTTCAACTTCCTCTGGCGCATCAAGCGAGTCGAGTTCGCCCTTTCCTCCACATGGCGCAAGTGCATGACTGGCTCACGCGGCGTATTGCAGACGGATGACCCTGCCGTCGCACAGACGTGGAAGTCCACGCGTGGCGTGCTGGCCGAGATGGTCCACTTCGTCGGCCAGTTGCAGTACTACATCCTGTTCGAAGTCATCGAGTCCTCGTGGGGCACACTGCAGAGCCGCATCCGCCGCGAGGGGTGCACGCTGGACGACCTTGTGCAGGCGCACACGCGCTACCTCAACGACATCACCCACAAGGGCCTCCTCGGCGCCAAGCGCAGCGCCCGCCACCCGGACGGAGAGGATGACCGCTCGTCCTACCTCTCGCAGCTCGGCGACCTCCTCCGTGCCATGCTCGCCTACCGCGACTCCGTCGATGGCCTCTACAGCTGGAGCGTCTCGGACTTCACCCGCCGCCAGGAGGCGGACCTGCACTTCACGCACGCGCCCTCCACCTCTACACCGGCCTCCGCGCCCGCGCCGGGCAGCGAATTCCCCGTCCTGCGTGACCGCCTTGGGCACCTCGCGTCCTCGTTTCGCGCGAGGCTGCAGGTCCTGCTGGGCGACCTCGCGTACCAGCCCGACGTGGACATGCGATTCCTGGGCGTGGCGATGAACTTCAACGACGTGTATCAGCCGGCGAGGAAGAAGGTCAAGGGGGCTCAGTCTGCGACGAAGACCTGATAGGGGGAGGAGGGGGACGACAAAGATGGTAGGGGGAAGCAGGAAAGGAGTGGCTTTCTCATCTTGGCCTATACGGAGAGCAGATGCGGTAGAGCGGGTGGGCTGGCATATCACGACGAGGCGAGACGCTGCAAGGGGGAGTTTGGCGCAAACATATGGAAAATATTCTTGCACATCTTACTTTTAGGACCACGTTTTATGACAGGCTTGAACACGCAATTCCTACGTAACCAAGCGCTCAACGCCTGTCTCACGCAAGTCATGACTTCAAATCTCAGGTCAATTCATAATGCACTCGTGCATGGTCGTGCCGTCGTAGAATCGTGAGCCACACAGATCCCTCAGCCCCGCTCCTCCCTCCGGGGCTCCCCTTTGACGATCTTCATGGAGGTTCCGAAGATGATGGAAGGGGGAAAAAAACAAGATCTACTCTAAAAAGATATGCTGCCCAAGTCCCTTCGCAGCCCGCTGAGTTGGTTCCGTTTTTCCTCTTCCGTAACGCTTCCCGTTCTAGTAGAAACAACGCCCAACCTGTTCCGCAGAAAACAACCAGTCCTTCGAAAAAGTGTGTGGGGAAACAACAAGCGAAGAAGTGAAGGGGGCAAATACATCCGGGCGACCGTCTTCCAGTTCACCTTCGCTGAGCAACTCTAAAACGAACAAACGCTTGGCCGTTTCCCGTCGAATATCATGCTCTGATCTGGGGCTCGAACGCCTCCTCTCCTCTTCCCGTTCGTTTCCATCCTATACCTGTCGACCAAGACTGCGTTGGTCGACCAATGAGAACAATTCATGATCCGTTCCAGATAAACATATTGCTTTTGGAACGAATGATATTTAGACGTCCGTCATCTCAGTGTCGTAGTCGCTTCCACCAATAGACAAGGCCGCGTCGTCTGGTCCCCAAAGTCCTTCGAAAACGGTAGCAGCGCACTGTCGGCGAGAGGCGACCCAGCGGAGGCTCTCGGACTCCAGTATATTGTCGATTAACGGCCGGTCGGCCGGCACAGGTTGAGTCAGTTGTCGGACGAAGTGGTCCAATGAGGCAGGATGGGTCGCATCTGTCATGAACGCGGGCGCCTGGGCCAATGGGGTATGTTTCGGCGTGCCAAAGTCCGGAGCCGACATAACACTACTACCTGCGCCGGTGATCGCTTCCTCAAAATTTGCCGGAGACCGCGGCGAACGGGGAGTGTCTACCGTGGAACATGTTGTTGTCAGGCTAGGGATTCTGCTCAAGTCGCCGCGTCTTAACGCCATCCACGTGGGGCCGTTCTCTGGAAGTTGGACATTGGCGCCCATCTCAAGGGTAATAAGCCCAAGAGAGTAAATGTCGGCAGGTCTGTCAAAGAGGCCTTCCATGATTTCAGGGCCGATGTACTCGCGGTCGCCCTCATGGTCAATGCCCTTTGCGGCTGGCCAGTCTGTCGCGAGACCGAAATCACCAATCTTGAGGACACCCTCGTAGGTGATCAGCACGTTGGCGGGCTTCAAGTCGAGATGCATGAACCCGGCTTGGTGGATCTCCTTGATTCCCTGAAGCCAATTTGTCAGTAAACCACGTCAAAGGAGGAGTGGGTTGAAAGACGTCAACATACAAGTGAGAGGTCGTGTACGATCTTCCAGATCCGAAAATCGTCGAGGCGACCCTGGCGTCCAATTTTGCCAAGGAAATTCTTAAGTGTGCCCTCATCGCAGTACTCCGTTTGGATGTAGAGATGCCCGTCAATAGTCCAGTTGTCGATGTACTGGACAATGTGTTTGGCATCGCGGAGTGACTCGAGAATCCGAACCTCCTTGAGTCTCTTCTGACGGTCATCGTTGCCGAGGAATGGACGGCGACTCTTCTTGACAGCAAACGCCTTGCCGGGCGGCGGGGTGCTGAGCGAGGAGCGAGGTATAGAGCTCCCGGAACCTGTCTTCGGGTAGGCCACCCGATATACGGCGGAGAATTCGCCATGACCCACTTCGTCTACTTTGCCAAAGTGGTGCAACAGGTAGGCGTCTACCTCCATTCGGCTCCGTGCAAAGGAGTGCTTAGGCGTAACCAACCGACGAGCCTGGCTGGACGTGGGCGTAACCGGAACCGAAATTCGGGTTTCCGTGGATCCTCCATTCGAGATGGAGAGACGACTCGGATCTAGAGGTAGGACGCCTTCCTGGGGCGTTTTCGGAGAACCACGTCGTTGCATGGGGCTCGCTGAATCCATTGTTAGATTAACACCAACATCGTACGCTGCCAGGACGGTTAGGGAGGCACATACACGATGGGTGGCGGCCAGCGAACTGCTTGACAGCTGAGATAGGGGGTGTTTGCCGGTTAGCACTTGGGCTCTCTAGCACGTTGATACCACCGCGGCCGGCACTGGGTGTGAAGAAAAGTTTCGTCGGCGTAGGCGGAAACCCCTCTGGCGTGGTTCGGCCATCGCTGTTTTTTGCAGCGGGTGACTCGCTCTGATCCTTCAGGTCCAGGACACTGGCTCGACGCTGAGGACGGCGACCTATTTTGTGGAATAGGTTTAAACCTTTCCCAGCTTGCCCGTAGCCACCGAACGTGTCGTCCTGCGACTTTGGGGGATCCGGCGAATAAGCCGAGGCCGGAGAGCGACCAAACCTGAGAGCACTGCCTGGAAGGGGGGGATAAGTCGCAAAGGCGGCTGTGCTGCTCTTCTTGCATGGAGTATCGGGAACGACGGGACCCTTATCTTCCTCCGGGTCGCGGTTTACCTTGGAAACCAGCCCCGCCGACATGAACATGTTCGTCCGGTTGTTAGGTGGAGGCGCCGCTGGCGTGTGGCTCTTGATGTCCACGTTAGCAGGCGTTCCCGCTACAGGAGGGCGCGGGCCGATCGTAGATCTGAAAGGATCGACCTTCTCATTAGGGGGGCTATTTGCCGGCTGATCTGGAAGTCCCATTGGGGTATCCTCGTGCAAGTTGTTGCCAGAATACGATGGCTTCATTGAGCGGGACAACGGGTGGGGCATCTGGGGCGGAAGAGGGTGCATGGAAGGATGAGGGAGGGGCCCAGTACCCGAGAAGGGGCTATCACGAGGGACGGCGGGTGGGATGAAGGCGTCCAGCGAAATCCTGGGCCGACTGCGAGGGTTTGGTGTTGAGACCTCGTTGGCGTTGGCGTTGTTCAACTGTGCAAGCTGGGCCGCTCCAGACCTCCTCCCCCACGAATTCTTTTCACCGTAGCGCTGCTGCAGTGTCGACTTCCGAAGGGAAGACGCGCGGCGTGCGGTCGAGGCGCCCGGCGTGGGAGATGGCTGCGTATCTCTGCGGATAAACGGTACGGTGGGTGAGCCAGCAAGTCGGTATTCCTGGTTGGAGTCGTCGTGGATTTCCAGATTTCGAGAGCTGGATGTGGTCTGATCGAAGACGTGGGCATCCTGGCCGAGGCTCGCAAAGGTCGAGGCGCCATGCAAACTCCGGCGCTTCGCTACTGGACTAGCCTCGCTGTCGGTGCCAAAATCCACGTTGGCATCACTCCGTTTGAGAGCACCCGCGCTAGGGCTGAACGACGATCCCGCTGGTCCATTCACTCCTCCCTTAAACATGGTGTGAGACCCGCCAGAGACGTCGAGATGTAAACTATGGCGCGATGGCTTATTCAAGCACCGTCGCGGGAGTGGGCTTGTCGGCGCGGTAAGTGCGGGTTTGTTTTCTTGACCAGGTGCATGTGAAGCCGATGAGGAAGGCGCCGAATTGCCCGAGTCAGAAGAGGCGTTCAGAGCGCGTTTCAGAGGTGATTTCGGAGACGGCCTTGGTCTCGAAGGCGTCGAGGGCATCGCTGATTGTTGCGTTCTCGCGAATCTGGCCGATCGTAACGAGAGTTTGGCGTTCGACCTCAGCGCTAACGAGGAAGGCGTACGCGGGTTTGGGGAAAGATGCTGGTGGGGCTGTGGTGAGGGCGGACTTTCCACCTGCGCTTGGGCGCGGTAGGAAGTAAATACAGGCGAGTAGCGTCGGCAGGGTGACTGGGGGCTGGAGCCAGGACTCTCGGAACTGGAACGCGAATTAAGGTTAAACTTTGACGGGGAGCGAGACATGGACCGCCGAAGTCTCCTGACTGCTGAAGACACATCCACACGGTGGACATGAGTTGGCGACGGCAGGGTCAGGGTCCCCCCATTGTCAGAAAGAGGCATTGTGCCTGACAACACAAGTACCCCGTGCACTCAAAAGGCCTGTGGTCAACTGGCCAGGACGTGAGTGTGTGGTTGCAATCAGAAGGTTGAATAGCCAAGCATCTGGGACACACAGAAGCACCAGATTTGGAGCTCAGAAGCTGAGACGGCTTTCAATGATTTGTGAATGTATGTGAATCAAGACTGACAAGCTGGGCCAGTCACTCAGGCCCAGTACAACTCGTTCCAGATCACCGCCAGAGTTGCTGCTAGCCGTGCGGACAAACAGTGGTGTTGATGTAAAGAATGTGTCCGAGACTATGATGCTGGGCGGTGTTGGATATACCGGAGGGCGGCTGGTAACGTCTTTGTTGTCTATCTGACAGTTTCGTCGGAAGTGGCGACTTGTCGGCGAGGCATGTGGGACTTGGGTCGAAACACGCGTTGACCTGAGGTTGGATGGATCCAGAATCGTGACAGCCTAATCGACTCCCCAGAATATGGGCTGCCTAGCGTGTCGTCATGGGGACTTTTACGTCCCCGTCCTCTTTCTTTTTTTTTTTCTCTTTGTTTTTCCTCCCTTTGGTTTTACTCTCTATGTTTCAAGAGCAGTAGTGACCGTTCCAGCGTGTCACTTTCTTAGTTCCGCCATTCCATGGGCGGGCCAGATGCGCAGTTTGTCTCAACTGTGGCGAGGCGAAGGGTCGATCGACGAGGGTGGAGGAAAGGGGGAGGGAGCTGCTTCGGAAGGAAGGGACCCTTCAGCAGAAGGTGACTGCCGCGAGAGAGAGGGATCGATCCGCAGACGATTGTGAAGGCAGGCGCGATGAAGACGGATGGGCTTGGGAGGAAAAGACGATGGGGAAGGTGCGATGAAAGAGGGCAAGACATGAAGGGAGTCGACAGGGGTGTGCCCTGGTCCATCAGACTGCGGTGAACCCACACTGCGGCGTGTCCAATCCAGTCTTCCGCCCAATTTCAGTCCAACGACCCCACAAGAGGGGGGGGGAGTGGGCAATGACACCTCACCATCCGCGGGACTGTTTACATATATCCAAAAAGGGAAAGGCGCGCGTTATGGACGCGTTGGAAGTGGTCTGTGCCTCTTATTTTAATGAGCCGGCCATGCAGGAGGTTGCCTCCCCGGAAAGGGGATCACAGAATATTCATATTCAGAGCCAGCGGTGAAGACGGTACCTGTGTACAAGAACAAATTTAGCAGTGAATACCACTGTTTTAGGGTGTTGTACGTTGGAGACAAATGGTAACAACGAAATGCTGGCGTTTCAAGATCGTCAACGGGATCGTGAGGATCTTTTCGCCTCGTCTTGGTTGAGATTGTGAAGAGAAAAAAAAATACTGGTCCTCGCACTTGTGGAAGCGGATCAGGGCACGTCGCAAGAATGGTTGGTAAAACCAATCCAAACCGGTCAGAGCCCCCTGGCGACCCCTGCCACTCGCGCGCCGACTCCAGCAAGGTTGCACATCCCGACGGCCCGGTTGAGAAACACCAAACCGGCATTCCGTTCCACGGTCCCTTTATGCAGGGGTTCAGGATTCATGGCGCGCTGGCACCTTCAGGGTCTCTCAACAGTGAATATTTGCCCGCCACCTCCCTCGCGCAAATACCACCACCATCAGCAGCGCGGAGAGGCGGCCCCGCGGACAGATAGCCGCCCCTTCACCGCTTGTCAGCTCGCATGCGCACAGCCCCTCGAACGAGCGCAAACGCGCGCCTGTTTCCAGGACTTCTGACGTCTTAAAATAACTTCAAAAGCTGACATCCACAGCATTATCTGCATTACTTCGTATTCAGACATCCTGTTCTTGGGTAATTTTACGATTATTACATTACCATGCTCCCATTTCTTCCCTTTTTCCTACCCGTAAAGGGAGCCTGGGGGGGTGTGTCGGTAACACGACGCGTCCCCGCCAAAAACGCGAAATAATTATGGGGAATCAAAACAAACAAAGTCCGCTGTGGGGCAAGCCACCCGAAAAGATTCCCCACACGCCCCTCTCGACGGTGGTCCTATGGCGGTCCCGGACACAGCCCACCCCTGAAGTGCATGCGTCATGAGCGCCAACCTTTGAGACATTGATTGCTTCTCACGTCGATATCCTTCCTCAAGAGCCAAAGTTGTTCTGCTCTTTATCCGGTCTCGTGGCCGCCACACGACTTCGCATGGCCCGAACTGTAAGCCTACCTTATTTGCATGCAGTGCCCCGCCAATCGGATGTATATATTTTGGGAGAGCATTTTCACAATAGCACCCAGCAGCTCGTTCCTCTATTGCGGAAGCAGCCACAGTCGCTTACAGTGCTGACTAACCGCTCTACGGCGGGAACCAACTCGACGCCAAATTCTCCACGTTAACATCAAACCATCCACGGGGTTATACAGAGCATTCACTTTGGTTTTTTAATTCCCCTTTTGTTGGTGTAGTCTCTGTATCGTAGACTCTCGTCAAATTAGTCGATCATCAATATCGCAACCCGGCCAATGTTCTGGGACAACGCATTGATATATCTATACGACATCAACCCAGACAAGGACTCCTCGTCTGACCGTTCCATACACGCCAGGAACTGTATACCTACCATCTCACTTCCACACGGCGCGCAATATCTAAATTCCTTTTGTATCATATGTTTGTCCGAGGTCAGTCCGATAGCCGGCTTGAAGACATGGCGGGACATGAGATTCCTGCAATTGCAGAAAGAGAGACGGGAAAAGAGATCCCCCATGGTTGCAAGGCACGCTGTAACCTCTATTCCCAATGTATTACTTCCGGCCTATATACCTCGTATTGTACGTACGACAGAACGTTCAATAACTTCCTCTTCCATCCTATATAATCCCACACCTCGCTCGCATTTCAGTAGCGGAAACATCAATCCACGCCGGCATTAGGTCCCACCCTGTCGACAGGCAGCTTCCACTTCTCAACCCACCCGCAAGTCCCCAGCCTTCTCGTAGGGCTTGATGTTCACTTACTTGGCTGACCGCTTGGGTGATGTAATTTCCAAACTCGGGATGCGATATAGGCAGGAGAGTCTGGATGCAGGTTGTTCTTACGAACTACTACAGCATGCACTCCTAATTCGGCTTGGTCTTGGGAAGAACTGTGATCTCTTCCGTTGGCAAAATATCATATCAGTCAAGGGCAAATAATCCCGCGTGCCTCACCATCGTGAAGTCTTCTCAATTAACTCTGGGGTTTCTATTACCAAACGAGGCAGCAATGTGGGCTCGTTGATGACCATCGTCCTGTCCAGACTGGCGGACCCCGATCGGTCACTTTTTTTTTCTCGTTCGCTCCGCTGCCTGCGCTATCAGACCTTACCGGCATAAACAAGTCGTGAGTGGGGGGCAAAAGACTAGAAAACGTCAAACGTTTGGTCGTCCGGAAAACTGCTCTCATTCAAACACGGCGTTGTCCTCAGTGCCGACGCCATTCCATTCTCGGCGTTCCCGGCTCCCCCGGCCCCGCTACGACGGAGTCGATGTAACCTCCATCACTTCGGTGCCGGAATCCTCTCGGCGGGAAATGTAAGAAACGTAAGACAAGGATCCGCAGACTACCCCAAAAAACAACAACGCATTTCTTCACAGAATTTAATGTTCTCAGGACCACCTGACAAGTGTATGGAGAGAAATAGTGCCTATGAAGCTATGGAGGTGATATTCCGAAGGGGCAATCGGGTCCCGAATATTGAGCAGCTGGTGTCTCGCTCGCTTGCGGGTGGACAAATGTATGAGAAACAGTCTTACCCGCATTGGCTGACAGCGTCCAGAACAAAAGGGCGCCACAGACAACAGTGTTATAGCGAATCAACTGCTAGCCGCCGCCACATATGAGACCAAAAAAAATTGATAGAAGAGCAGAAGACATTGGCGCCATTTCCTCTACTACTTCTCATTTACCTTGTCCTACCCCTACCCCTGCCTCTGCTGGAGTTCCCATAATCATACAGGTAGACACGCTCAAAAAGGGCAACCCGGGCCCTATGTCTTCATTTCACGGGGTATCTTCCTCTCACCCCGCAGACCCGCAAGCCAGCGGGACGGGGCTATTCTGGCTGTAATCTTGGAATAAGTCCCAAGGCCCTACCCGATACGGTAAGTAAACAGCGGCACATTGCCACCCCGCCCCCTCCAAGGCCCCCTACAAGGCCCCCTCTTCCTGGCAGCTTGTCTCGCCGTTCCTCACCCGGTCATTGGTATGACGGCCGTCGTCCAGAGCGACAAGATAGCGATTCTCGCCAGGTAGCTCACCCGCTATCCACCCTCGTGCGAATCCACTCGCACCACTGGTCAATATCCTCCAGCACCTCCAACGCCCTCCCTAGCTTCTCAACCGTAAACCCCTTCTTCTCCTCTTCCTTAGCACCTCCCTCTCCTGCTTTCTCTCCCTGACCGTCCTCCTCGGGCAGTATGTTCTGCGAGGTGACCCTCACCTTCCCGCTGGGCCCGATCTCGAGCGCCACGTTCGCCGTAGAGGACCGCAGCGGGAAGACGACCTGCAGACGCGGGGCGGGGTGCACCGTCAGCGTGACATCCACAGACTTGACGCCTTCGTCCTCGGTCGAGGCATCCACATCCATCGCGTCCGCCTCCATCAGCCCTGCCTTCGGTTGATGTCGTTCGTGCTTCTTCGACTCTGAATTCGTGCTGTCCGTAGCCTTCCCCTCAACCTCCGTCCCATCCCCAAAGCTCCTCTTCAGCAGAGTCGAAAGAAGCGCATATTGCCTTAGGTTCGGCATTAGCGCAACAAGCTGCTTCGGGTGCGAGAAGGGCAGCTCGGAAAGCACCTGCCCGTAGACTGGCTTATAGACGTAAAGCGTGTTCCGGTGTCTCCTTGTCTCC
The DNA here is from genome assembly GCA_030271035.1 of Microascus cirrosus. Taxonomy (NCBI): domain Eukaryota; kingdom Fungi; phylum Ascomycota; class Sordariomycetes; order Microascales; family Microascaceae; genus Microascus; species Microascus cirrosus. The sequence continues at coordinate 21,422 of JAMBUN010000036.1, forward strand.
ATCTTCCCTCCCTTATCTACAACTTCGACCTCCCTCGCATGCTCGATCGTCCGCGGCGCACTTGGGTCGTGCGGCTCGTCGGACGGAGCGATCGGGAAGAAGAGCGAGTCGAAAGTCGGGCATGCGTACAGAGGCGGCGGCTGCGCACCTACCAACTCGTACATGTGCGCCCACAGCGGTTGTGGAAGCACAACAGGCGGCTCCAGGATCGCCTTGAATATCACCTCCGGGTACTTGCCGCCCATGTTGCCCTCCACTCCCTTGCTCCCTTCGGTCACCTCCGGCGGCGGCAGCACCATGCTCTCCGGCTCAAGCCAGTTCAGCGCCGGCCCCGTCCCGGCGCCAAGCACGTCCTCGGCGCTGGGGTCCTCCTTCTCGATCTTGTCGTCTATCCAGTTCTGCGAGATGCGCACGGGTGGGTACATCATGTCGCCCATGGCTCCGCAGGTGATCAGCAGCGACCATACGCCCTCTGAGCCCTCGATGAGCTTCTCCATCCGCTCATCTGCCGGGGGCACGTGGTGCCGCTGGATCCAGTAGTCGACGCTAAGGCCGACGCGGTTCCGCGCGTGCATGACGGGGCGACCGTGTCGGTGGCATGTCACTGCGTTCTGTATGTACCGCTCCCCCTTCTTCGAAGCTTCCGGCTCTGCGCGCACCTTCTCCACATCATAGGCATGTATCCTCTCCAGACTCGCACAAATTCCGGCCAGGGCTTCCTGAAGGTCAAACCCCGGGATGACGCTTAGCTTGTCCAGTTCCCCTAGCCTCGAAAGGTTAGCGTAGAAGTCGTCCAGTTTCTTCGTGAGCGGACTCTGACCCGGCCGCAGTCCGAGGTCTCGCACTAGTATGGCGGTCGCGCGGGCGGCGCGTTCTTTTACGACGTCCGCGGACAGCGGGAAGGACATCGTGACGTTGCGGACGATGCTGTTGTCCAGTGATATCTCCAGTTGTAGCGCCTTTCCAGCTACCACCAGTGTTTTCATCTTGAGGCCGTTGGGGTCGGTGTAAGTATCCCAGAGGCAGTCGAGTCCTATGCGTTGCACCAGGCGTTCGAGACCCTCGTCGCTGACGTATCCTTTCTTATGCTATGCGCCTCGTCAGTAAGCAAAGCCATCATTAAGTACAACTTGCGCGTCTCGGGCGAAAGCGCAGAACCCACCGATAAGACGTTTATGACGGCATCCAGTCTCTTCAACCTCTCATCCTCGCCCCCCAAGACACCCAGTCCATATTCCCCCAGTCCGCCCACTCCGACATTATCCAGCCCAATGTCCAGGCCTCCGGGCATCCCCAGCGATCCCATAGCAGCGGCCGCGGACGGGCTGTCGAAATTCAGCGGGCCGGCCGACGCATGCCCCGCCAGCGTCGCCGAGTTGGCAGGCGATTTCTTGACCTGCTGCGGAGAGGACCGAGGCCCGTGCGGGGAGAAGACCTGGGCGCCGCTGAGAGAGAACGGTGTGGAGACGGGTGGTGAGGCGGCGAGGGCCTGCGGGGTGCGGCCCTGCTGGGAAGGGCCGGTCTTGCCGGGTGTGGGAGTCGCCATAGTGGTATAGGGATCGACTCAGGTACGGAGGTCGGTCGCGAGTAGGTATTGATCCAAGTCGTAAACGTGCGTTATCGGCGACGCGGACGACGGGTTAACTGCGAAGGATATCGAGTATCGCTCCAATGCGAATCGGATCGCCCGAGTGTTGCTTGACCTCAAGAATGCAAACAGGTGCGGTCGAAAGGTCCTGGACCACTCCACGGTACCCAAAAAGTTACCAGGAGTCCAGGCCGTGCGCCAGAGTCAGCCTTGTAGTCGCAATCGCGATCGGGGGCGCCGTAAAATGACTCAAGGCGTCGTTTACGTCTCGAAAATATGGCGGTCCATCGATTGCGCACCAAAGGCTCCCGAACTTGGCCGCTGGCTGGCACTCCCTTCGTGGTGCACTTATGGAAGCTTAGCGGGTTATGGGTGAGCTTCCTCTGGCATAGAGCTTGGTTCACCCGCAGCTTTGCCGGACCCGTCCAAGTGGGGGAAGAACTGCTTGCTTCAATTGTCGCCTCAGACAGCTGGTCTAATCCTCTACTCTATTCTTCTCAGTTTCACCAAAGAGAGAGCTCAGAACCAAAACGCAAAACACCATGCCGCATAGTACAATAGTCAATGACATAAGTCTCAAAACACGGAAGCAACAATGCCTTCATCCTCACACGATACTGTACTTGATACTCCACATCGAGGCGTGTCTAGCCAGTCCCAAACATAGAGCCTCATAAGCCCCGACCCTCACTCCAGGACAGCAGCTACTCCATTTTGGAATCGCCGCTGCGGCTTGTAGAGCTTCCGTCGCCGTTGGTGCCTCCGCGCAAGTCGCTCTTCAGCGATGAACTTGTCGTCGGCTTGGTACGCTGCGCGCGCCTGGCCTGTCTGGCCTTGCACTCTAGGGCGTAGCCTGGCTCATTCGCTTTTCTCCACTCAATCCACTGCTCGTACTGTTGCTGAGCCTGTGCGTCTGGCAGGCGTGGCTTCGGCACGGGACCGGGTGGCACCCGACTTGGAGCCGGAGGCATGGGATGGACAGCTCCAGGGAAAGCCTGAGACAATGGGCGTTGAGGCCCGAGATTAGGTCCAGCTAAACCGGCGAGGGCAGGAGTTGCCAAGCCCGGGGTCCCCGCCATCGCTGCTCCTAAGCTGTGGTTCAGTGCTCCGAGACCGTTGAGCGGGTTGAATTCAAACTTGGGGGTACCTAGCCCCGGGGTACCCAGCCCCGGGGTTCCAAGACCGCTAAAAGGCGTGTCCGGCATGGTTAAAGCCGGGAGCGCCAAAGGGGGAATGCCGGGGAACATCTGCGCAAGCGAAGAGGTCGTTCCGAAGGGAGGAGTCAGGGTGCCGTTGATATTCGAGGCCCGCGGGACAAAAGGTGACGGAGAAGCCTTTGCCCCTGCCAGGTTGATACTCTTTTTCTCGCTCCCGCGACTCGCATCCCGAGACTTGGCCTCGGAGACGAACTTAGACAATAGCTCTCGGGCTTTGGCCCCAGCCGCCTTGCCGGCCGGGGTATCGACCACCTTTGGTGGCGAAAACTCCTTGGCCTTCGGATTCCATACCGTTCGCAGCTTCAACTCCGGGAGCTCTGACTTAGACTCGTCGAGAATGGGCTTCTTGGGGCCCGTGGCCTCCAGTTTCGGTTGCTTTGGAACCGTTGGGCCTGAAACCGCCGACTGCTCACTCGTAGCTGTGGGACGGTCAAGTCCGGGAGTGGATTCCTTGGGGACTTGATCCTTGCGCACATGGACGCGTTGGTCCCAACCCAGGTTTGATTCCTTGTTCCAGGCAGTCAGACGCTCCAGTCCGCCTGTGGTAGAATCCTTGCATTCTTTAACATGCGTAGACTTCCTCAGTTTTCCGAGAAGACTCTCGAAACGTTCCGCCTCGAGCTGGCGTTTCTCATCATCCTCCCGCGCCTTGGCAGTTGTCGGTGAGACGATTGGAGTACTCTCAGCATCTGTGACTGGCTGAGGCTCCATCAGAGACTCGTCAACCTCCTGGATTGGGTAGCAGACTCTATTGCTTCGGGACATTGGCGAAGGAATGCTGAGTTTCACGAGAGGGAATGCCTCGCAGTCACATACGCCATGCGTCTTGTGTTGCTGGCACACCACCCTCCCCTCAGCATCGAGAGCGGCGGGCAGAACCTCAAAGATGTCGACTCGGTCTGCTGAACCTGGGGCCTTCTCGTTCAAGGACCCGATGGTGGAGTAACCGTGGCTGATAATCCTTGCCAGGGCGGCAGCCTCGTGCACGACCGGCGGTGCCCCGATCGATCCGCTAGATGTGCTCCCGCTGCCAGCCTCGCTGATGAGAGGAGAGGAGACGCTTCCGCTGCGCCCCCGGGTGTGGATAGTTCCCTCCCCCTGGTTAACTGGGGAGACATGATGCTCACTTGACCCGGATGTATTACCGAGGGCATCCTCGTTCGAGAAGATCCGCTCCGGCGATGGGCCTTCAGAGCTGCTGTTCGTCCCAGGCGGACCAGGAGGGGCAGCCATTGTGCTGCGCCAGTTGTTGCTTGTAAAAGCCACACTAGGGGTGTATTGATGATGCTGGGCCACATCCTGGTATCCGAGCTCTTTTCTCGTGACAGGAGCCGAGTTGATCTCCTCAAACGAGGCTTTTCGGAGGCTCGATATGTTGGTGTTGATTCGTAGAGCGGGCAGGACCCCATGGACGGGAGTCGGGGATTGTTGTTGGATACAAGACATCTTGAACCTGTATATCGATATTAGTTCGTTCGTGGGTTAGGGGCTCGGGGGACAAGACGACGATGGCGATACTCACGGGTGGTTTCCTTTAGTTATAAGCCAAAAGTTGTTGCAGTGTCAAAGTGTATTCGCTTCGACGGCCGGTCCTTGCAAGGCCTCAGACTCTTGTCAGCTACCCGACTTGACCAAGATATGGAGGTCCGAGTCTAGGCGGTATTCCTGCCCGGAGGCCGTCAAGGCCCACAGCCCATTGCGCTTCACTGAAGACTGAAATTGTAGAGCGCGTAGTGAAGGTGAAAAGATTTAAGGCTCCGAGCAAGTCTCGCCCCTACTCGGGTAGATGGCAAGGGCGTTCCACGGACGTACCTCGTCTTGCCCTTCCAAGCAAATTCCTCCACAGCACTCACAATCCTGAAAGCCGTCCGTTCATACCGTCCAACTCTCACTCCCTCTGTCACAAGGGAAGCCAGTATAGAACCAAGAAAGCATGAACACGGAGGCTAAAACTCCCGTATCGTACTTCCCGACCCGTCTCAACTCTCGTCTCTCGTTTTCGACACTCCGATCGCTGAAGGAAATCGCTTCGTGAGGATGGGTTGGTAATTAGTTCCACACGCACGCAGAAGGCCGGGGTGGTTGATAGAAAAAAAACTACCGATGGCTAGGGGTTCTTGCGAAAATTAAGATGCGGCGGATGTGGAGAAGACAAAAAAACTTGCTTTCTCTCGTGCTGTGATGGTTTCGTGTTGAGGACGTGATAGGACGGCCAGGAGTCAGCGAGAGTCTCAAAGGGATGGTGAAGACAAAAACAAAAAATAGTTGCTACAAGTGTATGGAAGGAGGCCATGAAGATTCAGAGGCAAGAAGACCTTCGTTCCCAACCTCATTGCGTTGACTGTGCTCGGCGAAGTCGCAGCCGGGGGGGTAGGTCGTGATGTCCCTCAACCCGGAAGCAGATGGAAATGGGGTTAGAGCATGGCATGCTGGGGGAGTCAAGACCGGATCAGCTAGAAAGCCGGACACTTACATTCAGGATGTCCCTTCTCCTATCCCTTGCTCGTATGTATCCCAGTCTGTTTGTCGCTCTTTCCCCGTGCCGTCGCGCCTGCTATGGTGTAGGTGGGGTAGAACGTATGTGATGCGTGCGACGTTGGTTATACGCAGGAGCAGCCTCGACCGGATGGCCAAGCCTGCAAAAGACGTCCTATTTCTGGCCTCCTCTGTCCGAATATGGAGCTTCAGGCGCTGGCCTTGAATTAGCTACGACATCTTGTCTACATGAGCCGACTCATTGGTACGCTGTGGCACATGGAACAAGTCATTGAGAAAAGGAGGAAGGATATACAGTTAAAATGTAATATATAGAAACCAATTACACGCCGTGTAACACCAAGCCCGCGCTCATTGTTTCGGCCACGCAAGCCAAACACAAACCACCTACGCAAGTAGAAGACAGAAACACCAAAGCATACACACAGGACATAACCATCAGGAATCAGGCATCCATCAGGCTCAACAGCTCCACGTTGCCTCCCGCCGCCCTCACTGCCTTCACCGCCGCCTCCTCAAGCTTTCTCCTCCTCTCCAGCTCCTCCTTCTCCCTTTTCGCTTTCGTCTTGGAGCTCCCGCTTGGCGCCACTCCCATCATCAGCGTCTGGCCGTCGTGCGCCGTGAAGTTGACAAAACCCCCCTTGTCGGAGAGCGGCCTCCGCAACTCTCGCCTGCTCAACGACCGGCGCTTCCTGACGCTGCTGTCGCCGGTGGCGCTCGCCGACCTAGTCGCGCCGGGCTCTCCCGCTCTGAGACGGCCGCGGGCCGTTGACGGCGAGGGGCTTGTTGGCAAAGTGGTGTGAACCTTCCTGAGGGGGCTGGACATGGGCGTCATTTGCTGGGAGTTGACAGATGGACTGCGTACAGGACGCTGGGCTGGCGTAGATGGCAGTGATGCATATTGGTACAGCATAGGTGAGGAGGAAGAGACATCTAAGATGCCAGTAGTCTGGCTCCGTGGTCGTGATCCAGACGGACTCGTAGGATTAGGTGTGAGGTAACGGGTGTCGGCATGGCGTGAGGAGAGGTCCTCACGCCCGGGATACACAAAACCGTCAGCGAGTTTGGCAAAGTTAACCGTTGCACTATGTATGGGTTCCATAGACGCCGCGAATGACTCGTCCATCAGTTCACCTTGGAGGTTCCAATAGACCCCTTGCTTCTCGAGAGAAGGGCGGGGGAGCGTCATTTCGGGAACCACCCAAGGAAAATCATCTGAAACTGATATTAGTAGAGGCGAAGGAAACTTGGCCAAATTATCCGTGGCATCTGGATACTCTATTTCTGTATTCATGATATTCGTTCCAGGACTGGACGTTGCCTGTGTGTGGGCCGTCTTGATCTCATGAGGTGGAGGCATGGGCGCAGTGTTTAGGTTGCTAAAGGGGGTCTCGACCGAGCCCCCCACGAGGGAAGACCCGGCAGCTGTCTTTCTCGAAGCTTGCGTAGGATGGCCGACCATGCTCTGCGTCCGATAGGAAATCCGAGGTGTTGCCGGAAGTTCTCTCGAGTCTTCGTCGTGCTTGGCGTTCGCCGCGGCCTGCCCTGACAGTTGGCCAGACGAGGCAATATTTGTGTTTGAAGTGAAGATATCGAAGACATCACCACATTGTCTCATAGCAGTTGGCGAGGAGGGTGTCGAGTGCGACAATGTCCGTGGTGAGGGCTGAAGTGAGATGCCCTCGATCTTCAGCAGGTCCGTGTCAGATATCAAGGGGAACGGAGCGTCGCGTACATGAGCAGACACAGGTGGTGGTGGTGGTAGTGAATGACAGAAAGGAGAGGAGATGTCCTTTTCATCCGAGCATCTTGCCTGGGTCTGTCCGCCGGCTCCTGGCTGGGGGCCCAGTGATTCACACTCCTCATTGATCACGCAAGCCACTTTCCCGGGATGCGAAGCTAGGTCGGAATATGCGAGAGAGTCCGTGGAGAACGATGCGTTTGATTCCCCAGGCAGAAAGAGAGGCTTGTGGAAGGATGACGCGGTGGGCGTGAACAGAAGCATGTCCGAGTTAGGGAAGCTGGCTGGCCCAGACGAGCCATCTGGGTCATCGAAGGACCACGAAACCTCCCCGAAGTGACAGGTGTCGTTAAAGAAGGCTTCTTCAATGCTGTCCCGTAAAGGAGGGCTATACGAAGGGTCCAGACTCTCAGTTTTGTTCTCAACCCCCCTTGGTGACTGTGTAGCCATGTAAGTCATGATGGGCTAGTCAGGCACTGGAGTATTGTCGCAAGTCCTTCGCCAAACAACGAAGTTCTTCGAGAGGGTAAGTGATGGTTGCGGTAAAGACATGGAGCGAGAGAAAGGAGGGGACATAGAGGTTCATATCTCCATGGACGCGAATTGGGGAAATATGCTCGCCTGTGTCGAGTAAGTCGAGGGAGCAGGTATCCCGGAGCGCACGAGCACCACGATCGCCCAACAATGAGACCCCTGCCCCGAACCGCGCCCCACCCCGTCAAAGAGGGCTCGCAGTGTGGTATCAGAGGACCGGGTCTACATGGCGAGTTAGAGGGGTAAGGAATGCGTAGTCGGTACACACTCATTCCAGCGGGCGTAAGGGCAAGGTTTAGCCTGTCCCACCCTTCCAGTGCCCCTGTGAAGCGGGGCTCACAAAGAGAACTCGAGATAGAGCCCCGAGCCAACACTAAGACAGGTTAGCTCGGTGGCCCCCGACGTCAAAGGACGTAGCATGGAGTGGGCGTCGGGGCGAGAAGAAGGACAGATGAACAAAGAGAAGGAGGCTATAAAAAGCTACGGGGCAACGGGTACCTTGCTTCTGAGAAACCGGCGCCCGTGGCTTTGCTCTGCAGCATGGCGGAGTTCGCGCGACGTGGCGGAGAGATTACACTCCATTCCTCTCAAGCGCGGGATCACGTCAGAGGGATAAAGGGACCAGAACCGGGATAGAAACGCTTAGCGGGACTCGGTTGAGTTAGTTAGAATCCGGAGAGGGTAAGAAATTGGACGCGGACGAGAAAAGAAGGCATAAGCGACGTCCAACATGAACCATCCCCTCTGTGATGTCCTCGCTCGCCCTTGGCGGCGGTGCCACCAACGGCCACGCTGGGGCCACATTAAGCCCGCAGCAATACAAAGACCAGGTTGGTCGGGAGCGAGTATGGCTGGCCGAATTTTCGGCTGCAGTATACACGTCAGTTCCGGACGCTTTGCTCGATCCGGGCCTGGCCACTCACGGCCTGCCTTCCTTGGAGGCCATCACGTTGCAGCACGGGGAGTTCCTCCCTGGTTTGCGAGCGAGCAGTACCTGACATCCGGCACGAGCCGGACGCACCTTCCCCTTCGGATACATCTACGGGAGGCTTACTCGTTGACCGCACCTGCCGTCATGATCTGCCGCGTCAGATGACGGGCTCCTTCCCGTCGCGGGCAAACTTTGGCGGATTGATGTCGATTCGTCGTCAGTACTCCCTGTCTTTGGCAAACCCTGGGCAGTTCGTGTTGGTCGCGATGCACGTCGCCCGTCATACATCGCCCGCTGCCTATCCGCCGCTGTTACCCCATCCCACTTTCCCCTCCGTCTCAAGTCTGGACAAAATCAAGCGAACCTACTCTCTTCCATCATTTCGCTACTTCTCAACGCCGCCCCGCCTACCGAGCATACACTGTTCGATATGACACCCAAGAGCCCGATATCAGTGGGAATCACCATATTAGTGCTCGAACCGGCATTCCCTTACTCGCCTACCAATGCTGGATAGCATTGCGAGCGCAGGAAGGCCGCAAGTGCCACATTGACCGGCCGTTCCATAGATGACGCTGCCGGCAGCGTCATCTGGGGCTTGAAAGTAATCACACAGGGCGCACGGAGATGAGGAAGGCTCCTGTTGTTCCAGAAGAGAGGGGCAGCAGCGGGGAGGACGAGATGAGATGGCCGCTTTTGGTCATCATGAGATGAGAAAGAAGGAAAGGAGCTGCGGTCAAGGGACATTGGCGTTCGTGCTACGAGCCAGCCAATCATTGGTTGCTGCCACCTCACATGCACTGTCACAACGATCTTCCCCCCCAGCACGGGCCGCCGGGCCTGCAGCTGGCTGCAGTATGCGCGCTGTCAGGTTTCCTATATCACCGGTATTATTACCTTAGATGGTGGACTGTGATTCGACGGGATTGCCCCGAGTTTGTGGGCGAACCATGGAGTCGGGTCCCCCCGCAACAACAGAAAGAATAGCGACGAGGTTGAGATGAGGCAGTCATCCGAGGTGGCACCCACATGGAGTCATACAATGAGTGCTGCATCATTCAATCGGCATCTCGAGGAGCTGCAGGGTCGCATGCTACCGAGGGCGCAAATATGGGGATATTCAACGCTAGAGTCATTGCAAGAGATGTATTTGGCTTGGATTGTATTTGTTTCATCTGAGGCGACTGGACGTACATGCAATGTGTGCCAGTCTTTATGAGACTCTCCTGCATCTAGTGATATTTCAATCGTCATATAGACATGAGTTCCAGTTGAGATAAGAGCCCGTCTTCAAATCCTCCCAAAACGAAGACCCGAAGGCCGAATGCCATTCGGATCAATCCAGCCTATTCTAACTCTTCCATTCAACAAAAACATATACGAGCCACCCTGGAGTATCATTGAACGTGATGTAAGCCGCAACGCCTTCTCATGGTACACCAAAAATGAATCAAAAACCGCTAACTCCAAAAACAACGGGTATTGCCCTATGGTACGGTAAATGATAAAACAAACAGCGAAACGAAGGAACAAAGCGGAGCAGAAAGCGTTGGATTGGAGATTCTCCGACCGACCATGGGGTAAAATGCTACTCGACTTGTCGTAATGGTCGTTTCTCCTAGGAGCTGGTGTATGGTGCCTCTCGGTGCGGGCAAAGGATGGACTCGGAATCGCGGGTAGTCGACCGGCGGCGCGTATGGCTGATGTTGTTCAGGACGTGATTCCATCGCGCGGATAAAGCGCGGGATGGCTGAACCACCTTGGATATAGCTCCGGATAGCAGTCGTGGCGGAGTATTGAGATACACCATGAAGGGCGCAGTGCGGGCGGGCGAAATTCATGCCGGAATGTAAACGTACATCTCCTCGGTGTAAGTGTTGTCGAACATCTGCACCAATTCCCGGGAATCATGTCGCGGACGAAGACGTAACGGCCGAATCGGAAGCCGAGGCGACCCGCCCTCGCACAGCAGGGCTCTTGGGCTCCCTCCTCCTCATCCGGATGGTCTTCTGTACATGTCTCTGCACCACTGTCTCGGTCTTCCGCGAGCCTGGGACCTTCACGCGGTAGTACGGTCTCCGCCTCGACCTCAATTCCTCCGTTGCCTCCATGAAGGCCTGGTAGTGCGACTCAAGCGACTCGTCGCAGAAGCCTTCATCGACCTGGACCCGCCCATCGACACCGATGTCGGGGTTCACGTCGGGCTCGATGGAGGGTCCGGTAGGCGGAAGGCGGGAGATTACGGCGTCGATCTCGCGTTGCTTCGCTGCGGATACGACGGGGGCGCTGTGTGTTTCCAGATCCTCGGATGCGTCATCGGTCAGAGGTTCGTCGTCGCCCCGGTCCGGGGAGGCCGACCGTGTCGAGGCCGTGTCAAGATCTACCTCTACTGATGGGGAGGATGCACGGTCGGCGGCGGGTGCCTTACCTTTCCGTCGGGTGGGTGAAGGTGATGGTGATGGCGAGACCTGCTGCGTTGAAGCTTTTCGCACTTGCTTCTCGTTGGCCTCAAGCCTCTTCGGGGCCGTCGTTGCTGCGGACCGGACCGGGCTCGTACTTCTCATGGAGTCCGGTGAGCTTTGTATTGAGGGAGGCTTCCGTCGTTTTAGCTTCACCGGCCTTACATCTGGTGATTCTTTTGTTGTTATGGCTGATCGGCGAGGGCTGTGAGAGTCATGACGGTTTGGTAACGTATCAGCGTGTTTGTGGTCGGATGTGGTAGAAGGTGCCCGTGATGATGATGATGATGATGATGACTGCGATAAAATCCCCGGCTCGTCGTTCAAGTCTGGGTCCGGGGATGCCGACGTCCTAGAAGGGCGTCGTTGTGAGCGTCCCAGCATCCCCATACTGAGAGATGAAATTAAGAACCCAATCTCGATCCCATCAACTCATCGGTGGGTTCCAGCCTGTCGACATTTGTGGCCTTAATTCGGAAGGTCGCACAAGAATTTAAGATCGGTGGAAGGCGGAAGGGTGGGATCTCTTCGAATATGGTGCAACATGGGGTCGGGCAGAATGCAGGAGGGAGAAGGGAGGTGTTTCCTCGCTTCGCAGGATGGCCAGTCCGGTTTCTTAAGAGAGAGTGTGCCTAGTTCCGCGCTAATGCGAGAGCGTCGATGGCGAGGGACGGCGTGGCTTGGGAGGGGGGGCCCTTTCCAAGGTCCAGTTTAGGCTGGGGGCCCAGCGCTGGAGGTACCGCTGCGACGGGGGTCACATTTTGTTCCCTTTCGAAAATGGGACTGGCGGGCCCAGATCTTCAGGGCCGAACGACAGCCAAGAGGGACGAACCCGGGAGCTCGAGCAGGCGGAGTAATCAAAGGCGGAAATGGGAAGGCCGATCACATACCAAGCATGCGCGACTCTGAGACGAGCGCTCTAAGGACGGAGTGACAGGCGCGTGAACAAGCGTTCCCAAGCCTAAGGTTCGCCGCCAAGGGGATGGGTGAAACTTGGACGGGAAGCTAGTTTGTAGAGGGCCCGCCAACGCTGCGGAGACAGGGTTCCCTTGTGCAGGACGCCCCCGGTGTCTTTGCTAATCAGCGGGTCCCCTTCATTCACCCTGCTCTGCATCTCCCCTCATACTCCACCCAGGGGGGCTGGGTATTAACAGTATATATCATACACAAATGTTTCGATTAGGCAGGATTATGGGCAGGATTATGGGCATTTGAGCAGACTCCGACAGAAGCGCGTTGGCCGCATTGTAGACAAATGCGAAGGAAACACAACCCTAGCTTACTGTTGGGGGGTGGGGTGGGAGGTTGTAGTGGGATTCGTCGGATAAAGTGGACATTGAATTAATACGTTTGGTACGAGCAGGTTGTGGTACCTGGACATTGGGACACAGGTGGGTGATTGTGTGCTCCAGTTGTTTCTCGGGCCCGAGGGAGCGGAGCCTTTGGTGGCTTCAGGCTCTCCCAGCGGCTTGGTTCGCCCCACGCAGCGGACCGACTGGTCACTTCTCAGCGTCACACAGCGTCTAAGCGAGGTGGCACTTGGGTTGTCACATCAAATGCCAACCTACGATAAAGGGCGCTCGAAGCCAGGAGAGAACCCCCCTCGCCGGCACGTATTGGTGTGATGTCTGGTTTTTTTTAGCCTTAGTTCAGCGGAGGTGAGCCGCTGAGATGGACCACTGGAAGGATGCTCCACGCGACGGAAGATGCGATACAACCTCCCAAGGCCTCGAAAGCGTAGGCGGTACCTGGCAGACCCCAGATCCTCGTCAACTTCTCTCGGTCAGTCAGACTCCGCCCATGGATGGCACAAACCAAGCAAGCTTTCCTCAGGGGGGTGTGGGGTACGGGCCTGTCGCTCCTTTCTTCGACCCACACACTCTCCGCAATGCTATTCCTAGATAAGGCAAGGAGAGGTGCATAATCCTTGGTCGTTCGCTCATTTCTCGTAAACGGACCAATCAATTCCAGAATTGCGGGACGCTTCCATAACATCGGATTTTTCATCAACAAGGGAACCTGTGGGCCTCAGCGGAGTCCAAGGAATCGTTTCCAGCATTTGGGGACCAAGTGTACCCCCTGCACGTCCCTTCTCGAAGTGGACCTGCATGACTCGCCTTGAGTGAGACCTGTCGTGGAGATTTGGCCGGTAGAAGCTCGGTCGCTCTTCGCGCTCTTCTCTAACGCGAGGACTTTCCCGCGAGTTACCCATCTGGGAGATTTGGAGAACGATGAATTCACCGCAAACCCGCCTATTTTTTTTTCTTTCCGGGCGAGTCTATGCATCAATTCTAGCCTTGTGTTCAGCTCTTGACCACGGTCTGGAGGCAGGACACCACTTTGCGGACGACTAGGCTAGGCTCGACTTCCGAGAAAGCCTGCGATCGTCACACAAGCCGCAGGACGCATATATCCGGATCTGACAGGTGAATCTGATTTATCAGATTTCTAGAAGGTCGGCCGCGATAATAATGCAAAGAACTCCAGCACCCAGTGCCGAGATATTGTTTGCTTTTGATTTTCTTAGCTACACCCTAAAAAGCTTGCCATGTCCACGGCACTATGCTCAGTCTGGAATGTCTACATGTACAATTCCCTCTGATCTGCCTTATCTGCATCTAGACGGGTCTGCCTATCGATTCTTGTGAAGACCTGATATATCGCGAATATCGTTACACAAGCAACGCGGGATTATTCCACCTCAGACCTGCAGAGCTACCTTCACATGTATGTACACTATTGTCGTCATTTGGGGCGTTACAGGGTTTACGAGTTACCCTGCATTGGAAGATCTCACTCGCGGACACAAACCCTTCGAGTCTCCCGTCTTTCAGTGACATCGATCAACAGGTAGTTTCATGAAACGAGTGTTGTCCTCGTATCCCGTCGCACTGGCATCTCCGTGTTACGTGTCGGGGGATGTGAAACAGCGTCCCGCGCGCCTGGGAGCCGGTGGCCTGTGAGACGAGAGAGCCCACTGAAAGTTGGCTGATCCCTGCCGTGCGACTGTTGAGGAGCGTCCGACGAAGCACGGTATCACCGCAAAGGAAGTCGACACACAAAGATGGAGAGAAGGTAGATCCTGGGATAATTCACCGAAGCACGACTGCCCGAACCGAGGATCCTCATCACCACCTGCGTCGCTAGATCCGTTACCCTGCGTTTGGGTACCTAGTGCGCCGTGGTTCCGCCGGCTTGGGGAAGTCGATCCCTTCTTCACCTGCGCCTGAAAGGGGGACGCAGGAATCTGGGGCTCCCTAGAGCACAAGCCGGGGCGGAATAAATTACATGCTCCTCACATCTGTGGGTCTAGAGACGGCGTACAGTGGGGCCGCCATGGGCGGGCCAGCGCGAAGAATGAGCCAAGCATTTCTGTCTGGGGGTTCCATGTGGGGCAGCAAAGCTTCGGAAATGTTCCTATTTTCGCCTAGTGTTATAGCAGGCTCATGTTGTACACCATCCACCAATCTCCTCACACAAGGGTAGCTCCGACCTCCCAGCTCACAGGTTCACCAGAACCGTGAAATGTTACGACGCTCTCATGTGCTTGGCCAGCGGGGCAAGGTGAGAGTGTGTGCGTTCCACAGTCACACATACCCCCAGATATCCCCATCCCCAGACATGGGTGCCACGCATCGAGATGCAGGAGAAAAGAAATATGACCAGTCTCCTGCATCGGGGCTCAAAGAGATAATAATATGGGGCTTTATCTCAGACCTACCCCACGGAACCACATAAATATCGCTGTCCGCCCTGGTGTCCATCGAACCTCTCGCTCCGGCTTCCAAATACAGCCAATGTAACGCCCCGCTCCAAAGGCCGCGGCCGCAAGGGCTCACCCGAAACTCTAAAGTTGGGGGATGTTCCTCAACACGCCAACCCCATCAATGCGAACCTCAGGGACCCACTCCACTCCAAGACGCGCCAAAGATTGGAGTCCTGGGACAGTTTTGTTGTGCCGAACGTCCGCGAGCTGCTAGGAAGATCCTTGTTCGCGTTGGGCCGGGCTTCTTCGCGCCGAGTGGCCCATCAGCTGTGGGGATCCAGCGCTCCTGAGCTAAAAAGACGGACACGGGCAACTGGATAACGGGTGAGGTCACGACTCGGCGATTCTCGTACGGAGCCCAATAAGCTTCCGCCACTCGTTGGCATTGGCGTTGGGGATCGCCCGGAGCCAAGTTGGACATATGGACATATCCGCTATCGCAGCCGTACTTCCGTCGCATGTCTGGCGACGATGTCCTGAAACGCCTCGTGATTGCTAAGGTGTGGGATCCTTTCCTCCTATCCTGATTCAGTCGTGCAGCCGACGTGGACCTTCTAAACCCGGCATCTCGCACCGGTTCGTACCGATCCCTGACGCTCCAAGACGACCTGTACACAATCTACCCGGATATCTAGATGGGAGGACTCAGACAGCTGATCATCGTTGGTAGGCTGACTACGAGGCACGGCGCGTTTCGACGCAGGGAAAGATCCTCCGCGTACATCTTGCAGTTTACCTGATAGGGTGGGTGCCTCTGCAAGACGGGTCTAGAGGCGTAGAATGTAGCTCCCACTGTTCTTCGAAAGAAATCCTGCAAAACACCTCGCAGAGGCCTTGGGGAACAGAGAGAGGGGGTTGGGTCTTCGACTTCCGGCACCTGTGCTTGTAAACCCTCGATCTCTAGGCCGGTGGGGTTGCCGTGAGAATCGGTGTGCTAATAATATCACTCGGCATTCAAGTACGGATGCTGGGGCAATCGCTCTGATATTCATCCTGACGACGGAGTTACAGTTGCCGGCGAGAATAACTGGACTGGGAAGGCAAGTCCACTTCAGCTGCGAGCAGAGACTGTGCGCCCTGACAGCCACAGTTCTTTTGAACCTAAGGAGCTCCAGGGCGTGGGTTCAGGAGCCGTCCCCTTTGACCGTGAGACTTAGATGGCCTCTTGGCAAGAACAGACAGACGGGAATCATGACGAATCTCGTCACTCTCACACCAGCGCCCCGGAAGATCCGAGTGCGGATCCCGCCCCTGCAGGACGCATACCCCGCCGTCGAATGGCCTGGTATGCGAAGGCTGCTTATCGGTGGCGCGGCTGACCCGGTTGCCGAGTGCAGGCGTTCATGGGTTCGGAGCACCATCCGCGAAACCAGTGATGAGAGTCATTCCACGAACGTGGAAGGCCAGTCGTCATGGCGCCATAAGTCAGATACTGCAGCTCGGTTCAAGCAAGGGCCGCTGTAGCTCACCGCACCGCAGACCGGTGGGTAAAACCGTACTCTGGTTCGTCTTAGCTGGTTCCCTGGAGTATTGGGCATACCTAAGACGCGGGCGTGCCAACTAAGGAAAAGTGAAGGAGACGCGTAGCAATCCGTCCTGGCAGGCGAGGTATCACACTTCTACTCTGTAGATTGCACCGTCTCATCATCTGTATCATCCCCCTTGCAACAGCCCGGCAGCAACAAGAAGTCGCGGGGGTTGGTGAGGAGAGAGGTGATGGGGCTCAGTGAGCGTAGACGACCGATGGGCCTGAAGCCGACGGAACGCGGGCAAATGAGGTGTGAGACTTGGGAGCGGTGGCGTTCTCGCGTATAGCTGGCGTACCCAGCTGCTGATCGAATGTGATATGGAAACACTAATGCCCCAAATTGGATCATTCCCGATGTAAAGGGCTTTTGGCAGGCTTGCCGAGAGGACGCGCATGTTCGATGAGGAGGGTCGGCGCGGCGGCTCCGGTATCTCACCTCCGTATCGCGTTGAAGAGCACCGGCTTTGCTCCACACGGCGACGTGTAATGGCCGGTGTCCGGGACCCACAGCGCAACCTCGACGAAAGGGACGGTGCCGGCCGGTACCGCAAACGGGGCATGGCACGTGAAGCGGGCAATAATGGGTCGATCTCCGCCAAGCAATACCCGGGCACCTGCCACTTCACCAATCACATCCCTTGACGCCGGGAAATATCCCGAAGCACCCATCTTCTTTGTCCCGCGCCAGTGCCAGCGCCAATCGATTGGACGAGAATGCCTCGTCTCCCTTGCTGCTCCATTCCCTTTGTGCAGATTCGTCGTCCGTCTCTCGAATTAGAAACCAAGAAGGGCCATTATACATCAACCTTGAAGAAATGGGGGTGCACACTTGTAAGCCACGAGAGTCCGGTTCGCTTCGGAGCGGGAGCGTGTGACTGGCGAGGGATCACTGGAATCTGGCGGCGCATTGCGGTGCGTGCCGAGAGCTGCAGCAATGGGGATGCGAAGCTTCCCTAGGTTGCATGGGAGAGAGGAATGCTTGCCGCTGGGGGCTGTGCCAGGAGCGTTGGAGTGCGGGGCTGCTTGTCCAACCTCACATACCCACTTGCCTTGGAGCACCTCTCTGTTCAATCTTTTCCAATTCTCCCTTGTCATCATCATTCTTTTGAACCAAGCATTAAATTGCTGTAGTTTTTGGCATTTGCCTAAGTGATTGTTGCGAGCCAGAGCCAAGGTCTTGCGCCACGATACGAACAGCATACATAGCACGCTGCATAATACGATAGCTATCGTGAGCTTCAGAGCTGGGAACCACCATGTCGGCCCAGTACTATCCTCGTAAGCAACCGTCCCCCTCCGCCCATACCACACGTGCAGGCTAACCATGTTTCTCCTCCATAGCTCCGCCTGGTGCGGGAGGTTCAGGTCCGCCATTCCGTCCCCATGGCGCTCTCACAATGCGATCCTAACTCCCTCACAGCCCCCCAAAAGACCTACGCTCCTCCGCCCATGTCCGCGCCCGCCCACCAAACCCAGTTCTTCCCGCCGCCACCGCCATCTGGATCGAGCGGACCCTCCTCGACGCAGTACCCGCCCCCCCCGAACCACTCGCCCTCACCCAGCCAGCCGCAACCGCAGTATCCCCCTCCCGGGCACGCGAAGTCCTCGAGTCAGTCAAAAGCATATCCGCCTCCCCCAAGCCAGGCGCAGACGGCGCGGTATCCACCTCCGGGCCACACCCCGTCGCCGAGCACGTCTTCGCATCAAGTCTCCCCCGCTCCCGGACAGCAGTCCGCCCTTCCGGTGCACCCAGCTCCCCAACAACAGCAGCAGCAGCAGCAGCAGCAGCAGTTCACGCCGCCGCCTCCGGTGGATGATGAGAAGAAGGGTCTCGATGATAATGGATCGGCTGTCTCCCTGGCGGCAAGTTCTCCAACCGGGCAATTTGTTGGCGCCGTAGCTACGACGGATGACGTAGGGACGTTCAACGGCGGGAGTTACAGGATCAGCCACCGGGACACCAACACCATCCTAACCATCCAGCTGGCGATAAACTGCCCCCTCAACGCGAGACCAGGTATGTTCCCCTTCCTCCTCTCGGCCTAAATACCCACTATATGAACACGCTGTGACACATTCCCAGGCGCAATGATCGCCATGACCCCCACCATGACCCTCAGAGGCCAGCTCAAGTTCTCCATGAAGAAGCTCGTCGTCGGCGGCGACTTCAACACATCCATCTACACTGGCCCAGGGGAGGTCCTCTTCGCTCCCCCGATGCTCGGCGACATCACTACCATCCCTCTCGATGGCCGCGGTACGTGGTCCGTTGGCCAGGACTCCTACCTCGCCTCGACGCAGGGCGTTGTGAGGGACTACAAACGCCAGGGGCTCACCAAGGCCATGTTTTCGGGCGAGGGGCTGTTTGTGCACAAGATGAGCGGGGTGGGACTGCTGTGGATCACGAGTTTTGGGGCTATTATCCAGAAGACGGTGTGTGCTCGCCTCCCCCCACCTTTGCCGGAGGATGTTATACTTCTCCTCTCCCCAGTCCCGCCGTGGTCTAACTAGAGATAAAGCTCGCCGACGGAGAAAAGTACATCGTTGACAACGGTCACCTCGTGGCTTGGAACACAAAATACGTCCTCGAGCGTGTTGCCTCGGGCGGCATCATATCCGGCCTAGCCTCCGGCGAGGGCCTCGTATGCAAGTTCACGGGGCCCGGTGTTGTATTCCTGCAGACGAGGAACGCGGTATGTCTCCTTCCCTCCTATCCTGCCCGCGGAGCGTCTGGCCTTTCCTTGTGTGAAAGTGATGGGGTGAGTGCTGATAAATGATGCAGCGCGCCTTCTCGGCCTATATGAACGGACAGGCCCAGCAGCCCGCTTAAGCTTTACATCACCTTCAAACCACGCACAGGAGGGTACCAGGGACTCTCAGCTCTTGCAGAGCCCTGAATATAAAAAGTATGAGACGAGGAGTATGCATTTGGGACCGACCATATCCACTTATCATGTCCGAGGAAGAGTGAAAGCAGGCGCACACTTCCATGTACTAGAGGCAAAACCTCAAGTGTAGCACTCATTCCGGTCTTATATATTCTGTAGCAGGCTAGCCTTGAAATCTATTTTCCATACCCCATCGTGCCTTTCACTACGCACAGAATTGCGAACAAGCGAACAATGAGCGATTCAACTGTCTTTCCTCGCCGTCAGCAAGACTTCTTAGTTGGGTGAATCGGTAGCTCGCTCTAGTTATGATACTGGCAGAGGCACATCCATCTCAACGTCCATTTTGTCGATTGTCCATGCCTAAGCAAGCAGGATATTCAGGCCTACAGACGAGGACGCCATTTGCCGCTAATAGTAAATTACTATCCTCATCCTGCTCCACAGCCCGTCTTCCAGACCAGCTGTATTCCACCTCGTCCAACTTCTTCCGAACGCTATCGCAGAGCGCTGGTATGTATATACAAACACGTCAAGACCCAAGGAAATTAAGAGAAGCCCCACCCCGTAACTAGTTAAAAACAAAGAGGAAAGATGGTGGTAGCGTTGCAACGGGGCAAAAAAAAAACGCCTCTGACTCTTTGACGCCGTCCGTCATGCATCGTCTGTGATGGGATAGGAGTGGCAAGGGGCCCGTACGCTCACAACTAGAGATGCGAGAATTAGTGTGGCAGACGGGCCCCGGACGCCGATGTAGACCCAATGTGGTGACGTTGCTGGATACATTGTATGACCCTGGTACTCCCTGAAGACATTGAAGAAGCAGAACCTGAACAGAAATCTTGACACCCCTAGACTAAACCAGAACTGTATATTGACATGAAATGCAGCGCTCGCTTAATCGTAGCCGGCACCACGTTGCCAAGGGCTGAAAGTGTCGTGTTAGCTTCAAGCTTCGCTTCACAGAAGCCGGATAGACTGAAACATACCTGGAGTTGTTTTGTGCCCTGAAGGCTTGGGGACTGGGAGAGTGTTGATTCCTGAAGCCCGGGCTGAACGGGCTCTGCGGCCTGTTCGCTGTCGGACTGTTGCTCTGGTTGCCGCCGGGGAAGAGGGGCAGCGACGGATTGACGGGCGAGTGTGGGGGGTAATGCTTCTCGTTGGCCGCCGAGATGGAGAGGTTGTCTGCACGGCGACGGACCGATCCGGATGAGAGGGACTCATTGTCGTCGTCGAGGTCCAGCTTCGAGTTGTAGCCGGCCTTGTCGCCACGCGCCGTGGCCGCGAGAGCGTCAAGTTCGGTCGTCGTCGTCAACTGAGTCTGGGACTTCATGAACGACGCTCGGTCGTCAGCCATGAACTGATAGCGGGCGTCGGGGTTCGGGCGGAAGAAGGTGAGCGTGGTTGAAATGATCAACATCAGGATGAGAATGAGGGAGAAGATGGCGTTCAAGAAGAAGAGGACAACGCCCACGACACCCGTAACAAGGCCGGGCGCACCGAAGACGTTGGTGAAGATGAAGAGGAAGACGGCGTTGATGAAGTTGATGGCGCAGATCGCAATATTGAATGAGTTGGTTCTCTTGTCCATCCATGGACGGATAACGCTGGCGGCAATCAGAGCGGCAACCTCAATGATGATGAAGGCGATGGCCTGGACGACGCTGGCCCGCTGAGAGAGCGCTACAAACATGCCCTTGACCAAAAGATAGGCCAGCATGGGCGCGATGTAGTAGTACGCCGAGGCACGGAACTGGATGTAGAGGAAACCCCACTTGTTGAGCACCTCAAGGTTGGAGAAAAGGATGTAGGCGGGGTTCCGGTGCGTCGTGATGGACTGGCGCGCGATAAGGATGACCTTTGTTGCCGCCCAGCCTAAAGTAACCAAGACACCGAAGAAGAAAAAGACGGCGAGTACAATCTCAGCAGGCGAGTCGTTCTGCGTGAACTCCCAGAGGCAGAGGATAGTCAGCTGGGGAAAACCAATGAGAGCCATGCGGAAGAGGATGCCCTTGAGAACAGTGGTCCAGCCGTTCCGGAACTCGATGAACTTGTCAGGCCCCATCCACTTCTTCTTGACAGCGAACTCGCAGTACAACTTGAAAAGGGAGACACCAATGACGGTAAGGATGACGAAAATACAGAAGAAGGTCAACCCAGTCATAAAGAGGTTGGTGGTCTCGATCTTGGCCCTGAAGGCGACACGCTGAATCCCGAAGACTACATAGCGCCCATCGCTGGTCTGGATGTTCTGCCTCTTGGCGAGACTGCGGGGGGCCATGGCAATTGCACGCTTGGCGAGACCCATGGCAGTATCGGCGGCTTCGAGCGACCGTTTTTGGACTGCGACGGAGACGGTCCGGAGTGAGTCAAAGATGGTGGACGGCTCGCCACCAGTTGCGCGCTGGTACCACGTAAAAATGTCCTGCATGAAGTCGACTTGGATGATGCCCATGGACCACTGGAAGTTCTGTACCCACGCGGCAACAATCGGTGGGAGGTGAACGCTCGTGAGTCCAAGAATGGCCTGGGCCTGGAAATAGCTGAACAGCGACATGGCGTTTGACGCAACATGGGCGGCCGTGTTGGAATGACCGAGGCCGGAAATGACAGCTGATGCAAGCAACGCCAGTCCGGCAATGACGGCTGTCGCCCATTTAACGCCAATCAGGTCTACTGTCTTTCCATTTTCAATGTCCGCTTCGACACAGGCCACACTCTCGCCCGTGTCGGTTTTGTTAACAAAGATTCGAACCCTGGCATCAAGGTCGGGAATCGTGTAGGCGATATCGGGGATCTGGTCGACGGCGCCACCTACTTCGAGGTTGAAAGGTGGGATGGCAAGCCTGCCTCGCTGCATAGGACAGAGACCGGCAAGACCGATTTCACAGGGGTTCACGGTCTGCCTGTTGAACTCGTAACCGTAGACGAAGATCGAGATATCGAAAACAACCATGCCCTCGACGGTAATGGTTGCCACCATGTCGATACTGGCCGAGCCATTGTTGGGAGTGAAGACAGCCTTGAACAGACTGGCACTGAATCCGGAGTCATCGGAACAGGTGTTGAGCGACGACGACTGGAGGATAGGCTCGGCCGAGACCAACGGTGTGAAGAGGGAGAAGAACAGGAGGAACGGTGTCAATAATATGTCGGGCTTCATCCTGACGGTTTGTGGAGTTACACGACCGGAGCAAAAGTCGCGGGAGACTCAATACGGACACCCAATTACTGATGGAAATTCGGAGCGGTCGGGTCGGATCTACTAGGCCTTGACAATTGGGTCTCGCAAAAGGTGGTCGAGGCTTCGGGTCCGAATCGCTTGCTGCTGCTCAGAGACGCAAGTGAAGTGCAACAGCCCCAATTGTTCGTCGCCGACCGTCTTGACCGTGTTGTCCGCGCGGATTGTTCGTGGGCGCTTGGGAAATTTAAGCTCCGGCACTCGGCGGCGTGAGGTCGAGGAATCGCCGGGACTGTTAACTTCCTGTGTTTGTGTTCCCAGTGGGAGGGAAAGAACGAGCGAACGGCGAGCGCGGAATTAAAAGGGGGGTGTCGAACACGCTATGTTCAACAGGCGCTGTCGTCGGATAAGAAAAAAAGAACGTGAACGAAAGTATGATCGAGGAAAAAGTACCCTCTCTGTTTGCCTGCTGGCAACAGATATGCTCCGTAGCTTTAAAAAAAAAAACCGTCGTGAGCAATAAAGAGGGCTAATTCCAAGTAAAGAAGGAAGAAGCAGGAACGAATGTGGTGATGGTCGGGGCGGTCGGGAGACTGTTTTGGGAGAAGAAGACTGGCCCGGGTCTTCAGGTTGAGGGAAAGAGGGGATGGGGACCGTCGAGACCGTCATGCACTTGGCCAGGTACTTTCTCCAAGAGACCACATTACTTCGTTGGATGCAGGGGTTAAGCTACTGCCACGCGTACCCACAGATGTACCTCACGGACTAGCGGTACTCCGGATGGCACAGCGTTGTTTAGTGGGGACAGAGCGACAATCCATCTGAAGTTGAAGGGGAGGCGGGAGCCAAGAGTCAAGCGTCAAGTCGGAGCTCAAGGATACGGAAGGTATCGAAGTTAAAGCAAAGACAGGGAGGAAAAATTAGAGTTGGTCGGCTACCATTCAAGTACCTCGGGTCGGCCAATAGCAACGGCATTGAGTCTCGTACTACAAGGTATTTCACTCAATTTAATTGCTTTAACCACTTCCGCACTAGCATCAGGTACACCCTCGCATAATCACGCGTAAACGGCGATTGGGCAGTCCACACCCACCCATCAGCTGGTGGCGGTCACAGCACCGAAATTACGAGATCTGGAGAGGGCGGGCGGGGACGAGATCGTATTATCCTGCCGCCGATGTTGAACAACGAGAATGAGCCTCTGGGTGACGGCCTCTCCCTATGATGGCTTTTCTTTTTTCTTCTCCTTCTTCAAGGTTTCGTGAGATGCGATTATCTTCTCGCATGTGTGGATTGTTAATCTGCGGGAGATGGCGATCGTTTAGCATCTTGCAAGCGCCGATCCGTGGCCTGCTGACTGACCCAAGGTCTCCCCCTTCTTGCTCCAGAATAACAGGGACTCCTGTATCCCGGACATTCGACCCACTTCGAACGGGGCGTCGCCTGTAGGACAGTCTGGAGAAAGAGGGCGGCGCTCCATAGGTCCGGACGATGCCAGGGGAGCTGCCATTTACACGCTGTGGTTTTCAAAACCGGAATCGTCACAGCGCACCTCCCCACCCCCAGCCATCCGTATAAATCAAAAACAGTTGCTTCGAAAAGAAAAGAAAAAATAATTATGGTGCAAATCAGGTCAGGAGGTCCGCAGAACCGAAGGGCGTTCGCACCACAAATCAACCTCGTGTTCCCTGTCCTTGGCTGCCGAAAGGGGGCCTGCATATTTGATCCCGAGCACTGCCACGCTCAGGTGGATTGGGTGCTCTCCGAGCGGGGGGGGGGGTTTCTGGGCAATGACGTGTCGGAGACATTAAACACAGACGAAAACGGTTTGCAAGGAATGAGTCTGGGATGCGCTTGGCCTCGTAAAGCCTGCGCGTCTGTCTCGGCGAAAAAAAACCAGCAGTCCCTGTCGGGGGTTGATTTCCTTCTCTGGGGAGATACAAGCACTTGGCTGGGCTTGGACGCTTGGCAGTATGCTGGAATTGAACTGTCGCAGGCTCATTCACCACGATCCGGCGGCGCACGTGCGCCGGGTGCCGCTGGCATCTCCCGTCATTTACCACCATAACCCTGTCAGTCCTCAACTTTCAACGTTGACGTCGGATCGGTTCTCCCAGCGGCCCGCAATCAGGGTAATGGTGATGCTGGCAGTATCACCAAGTAACGATCGCGCAGGGCCGGGTGCCAAACACGGAACACCAATGCTCTTCGCCCACGTTCAGTCGTTTCGGCGACACAAGCATGTTCCCTGACGTCGCGGGCTTGTTTTCACGTGAACCGATCTCCCGGATCAGAATTTCCGCTGGTCCAAGATGGGTGGGATCAGTCGCGATTGTCGTCACGGTATCGCCAGCCGACCCGTCCGGCGTCCTCCCGTACGCCTTGTCTGCTGGTTATGACGTTCATCCGATGGCTTATATTACCCCTCCACGAACATCCAAGCTACTGGACAGCAGCTTCAGCTTCAGAAGCGCTGCAGTGTCCGCTCCTGGGCTGAGCAGATGTTGTGTATGCGATCCCTATCCCCCCCCCACATGCAAATGCCGCGTTAGGGTGACAGATCCAGGACGGAAACCTCCCAGCCTCCAGCCGATCCCTTGCTCCGTAAAGGAACCAAACGGCGATCCCTTCCCGCCGTTTCCTTAAATATTCGTGAAAACGCGTGAATTTAGCCGCATCCTCTCCTTTAGCAGAATCTTGCCCGGTCCGAGAGCTCAGGGGCCCAGAAGGTTAGGCCACCGACGCTACCTTGTGTGACGTTATTCTTGTCTTGTTAGGCGTGGATATTGGCTTTCTCCTACTCTTCTGAAGAGTGGTCTTTTGTGACATGTTAGCGCTAGTGGTGCTTGTCGCGAAGTTGGCTTGCAGAGGCTGGACACAAATCAATGGAAAGGGCCTGGTCCCTCCACATATAGTTTCAGGTGCCCATCGTTCGGCTACTGTAAAACAACCGAGGATTATCACCGACAGCGCTCATGTTACGCACAGTTTCAAACATCCTGAGCCTTCAAGCAGAACCTCAATTCCATATCTACGTTTAATCGATGCTACCAACATGCTGTGGAAGTGGCCCCTGTCTCAGCCCTCAAGCTACGAAGCTCTTAACAAACCATAGACAAATTATCCGGACATCGTACACTCCGCTCTTCTCAAATTGGACTCCAACGGGCCCCAGAATCCTTACGATGCAGACGGCAAAGTCTTCAGAACACAGACCACTGGGTAGACCACGGCTGGTTCATCTCCCCCAATTGCATCCCATGCTTATAAACCCCCGTTAGCTCCTCCTCATCTACCCCGCAGTGCGACTGCCCGTCCCTCCCCTGGAACCACCCAAGCCCGTACGTCTTCCCCATGCCCTCCATCCGCGTCGCCATCTCCGCGCTGTTCATATGCGAGGTGCCCACGAAGTCGTACAGCATCTTGCTCTGGTGGATATATGCGAGCACCGACGCGATGGTGTTGGGCTGGCGCGGGAGGAACGGGTGACGCCTCCGCGCGAAGACGACGGTGCCGACCACGGATATGTACAGAAGGATGAGGAGCGCGACGCCCAAGGAACCGAAGAATGACACGACCGTCTCCTGCCCGGAGTTGATGCCGTTAAAGTCTGACTTCTTGGGGTCGCGGTTATCGGTCCCAGATGCCTCCGCGACGAAGTTGCGTCCATCGACGGTCGCCAGACTGGTTAGTAACACGGTCAGGATCTCTGCGACGATGGACCCCAGCCCCACGAGGCCCATCAGCATGTGCCCGTTGCGAAACGCTCGCCACGGCATGTACCCGAAGGGCATGGCCGTGTAGTCGAGCGTCAGCGTGCGGGCCAGCGCGTGACGCCGCGAGAGGATATAGTATGGCTCCATCATGCGGACGTCTGTGTCCAACGTCGACCAGCCCAGCTTGACGCAGACGGCAAGAGCTGTGATCACCCACGGCGCCTTGTCCGTCACGACGGTAGCTTCGGTGAAGACAACAACTATGACAAAGCCCGTGAAGAGCGCGACTCCGACAATGTAGGTAATGAAGCCAGGCGCGGTGAGCATGAGCGGATGCGGGTTCTCAGAAAGATGTGTGTGCTGGAACCGCGTTTCATCCTGGAATTGGGAGGACACGGAATTCTCGTCATCGGGGGCGAGGGCCGAGTTGCGAAGCATGTACCTACGGTATCTCAGTTTGTTATGAATATCCTCGTGCTTAGCGGTATCCATATCTTTGAAGTCCATCAGTATGTGAGAGACTACGGCCATGGACGCCAGCCCCGCAATCCCCTTCACGTCCGACTGGAGCCCTGATCTCCTCGTCTGCAGCAGGAAGAAGAGCACGCATGCGGAAATGGCGCAGATCGCTAGCGTCGAGGTCAAGAGCCTCGACCAGACTGCATTCACAATGATATGCTTCTCCATGTCTGGGTCCTCTGCCCTTTCGTGGCGGCCGGGTGTCAGCTGGATCGAGGCAGCGCCGAAGGTGGGGACCAGAGAGATGGCGAGGACGGCACCGAGAGATGAAGCTGATACCGCGTAGTGCCTAAGGCTCAGAGCATGAAAAGGGCGCAGGACGTTTATACTGGTGACGTAGTCCACGCTGAGTGATTCCTCCGCGAGAGCACCACCTCGCTTGGAGAGCTGATAGAACGCTTCGAGACGCTTGACTTCAAAGTCAGTCACCTGCCACAGCACGCCGTATATGACGGCAACTATGGTAGGCAAGAACTTTATGGCAAAGTAAACCAGGGGCGAGATCTGTTTGGGTGTGGTGAAGGTCACTAGCGGCTCCCTTGTTGACTTCTGATAGAAAAACTCCTGCAGGACGGCCAGGCCCACAGAAAGCAAAACCAGGAGCGACAAGTATGGCCACCTCATGGAGAAGGGCTTCCAGTTGGGTTGTGGGTAGAATATCTCGGCCGTCTTTGTCTTCGTGGGCTTGTCCTCATCGCTGCGGGCCATCCCCTCGGGCCCAACCATGGCGCTAATGTCCATGCCCGCCGGTTCGTCCATCACGACCTCGATAACTTTGCCCTTTCTGTTGGCCTCTTCTTGACCCATGTCTCTCAACATTTCTTCGCGGCCCCGTGGTGGGCGTTGAGTGAACCTCCGAGTGACGGACCTCTGGAGTCTCGAGGGTGCCCTCAAAAGGTCGGAGCCAAGAATGCGGTCCTCTGTCTTCCAGCCCGTCCCCAGACCGCCGGTCAAGTGGCCTTTTGCCTCCTCTTCCTGCCGCTGCAGCCTCTTAACGAAAAAGTCGTCTTGCACGCCCAAGGGCCCAAGGGAAGACGTCAGATCGAACGCCACGTCGGCGTTATCATGGGTCGGGATAGCATCGTACCTCCCATCTTGCCCCATGGGTGCTGCAGCTGGTAGAATAGCCATATCGTATTCTTCCTCAGGAATGGTCTCATGATGCCCGGCGAATCCCAAACTCTGACGGTTACGGCGACTCCTACGCGAGCCGGACTTCGAGTGGGAAAGGCTTATCGCAGATGGTGTCACAGCTGGGACGGGCTCATAACCCCGGGATTGGTGACCCCCTACCCAGGAGCTCGTTGGAGTATATAATGTCTGAGTAGCGTTGCTGTACGGATCCGGCTGCTGCTGTGCACTTGGTGGGTCGTAGGAGGACTCGATAGACACCATTGACTCTCTCCCTCTTAGTGGCCGCCCTTGCGCATCGAACTGAGATTGGAGGGACATGGCAGAGACAGCCGTTCGGACCTGGGCTCCAGCAGTGCTCACGTTCTGGTCCCGTAATGAACTAGGCGAAGAAGGCCGAGGACTCAAATCATTTGAGGATGGGCGATAAGCACTGTAAGTCGGCGAGGCGGTGGTGGTAGGGACGGCATGTTGAGGATAGGGAGCAGGAGGGTCCTGCTTCCGGGGCAGCGTAGAGTGTTGGGAGCGCGTAGCAGGGCTGTCATCGAACTGAAGGTGATCGATCGAGACGTCGGCGATGTCGTCGAAGCTGGTGATGCGCGACGAGAAGGACGTGGAGCTCTCGCCGTTGCCCGACTGGGACGTGTAGGGGCCATTGTGGCCGGGGTCGCCGTACCAAGACATGCCGCGCTCCGTCAAGGCATGGTGTGGCAGAGAAGAGGAGGATTCCGTGGGCTGATGGGGTAACGTAAAGACTTTGGAAACAACAATGGAAGGGGCAGTTGAAAGGAAGACGTCAAGCCTTGTCAACACGGGTTTATCATGACTGGATGGAGTGCGGGAGTTGTCAGAGGCCAGCAGCAGTGAAGAAATGTGAACCACAAACTGTATTGATAGAAGAACTGTTCACGTTTGGGCGACGGGCCGCATCTGTCGTGCTGAACATTGGACCACTTGCCACAACGAGAAACGCTAGGCACGCCCTCACATAATGGCCTGGAGGAAATGAGAGTGGGACAAACCGACTGAGGGAGCGTGGGCAGGGCTCTGGCAGCATATCCGTCCTTGATAGGCTTCTCCAATGAGGTCAGGCATCTGGTCCTGTCCTTGCCCAGAGAGGATGGCTTGATGCAGCTCTGAAGGACCAAGGGCCCAGCCGCACTCCACACGCTCGACGCTAGGTGCCCTATTCAGGAAAGACCCCTGCAGCCTGATTGGTGGGGATCCCGTGACAAGGTCTGGTTGGAGCCTGCAAGAGGTATCCGGAACTTCGGGTTGGGGGGGGCCATGAGGGGCAGTTGCTACTTGGGGGTCGTGGCTGCTTCAAAAGTGGGACAGACACAGGTATCTGATACGAGTGACATAAATTCTTCTGATTTTCGTGGGCCTGCTCTGTGATATTTTTAGTTTCCCTCTCGGTTCGCCCCCAGAGAGAGAGAGAGAGAGAGAGAGAGAGAACTTGAATTGTTGCACTTATCGGGAGTTCCTTCACAAGCGCCTGTCTACCTAGCTTCACAAACTGCAAGGCGCTCTAGAAATTCCCAGACAAAACAGCCCTCTCCCTCAATGCAGCAAACCCTCGCTACCAGCGGTCAATATTCCAGGCCAATATTTCCAGCCTGCTCGACCCAGCTGAGCAAATGCACCAAGCATGAGGGTCTACACGAGCTTTTCTACCCGCATGTCCGAGCCAACAGGGGCACCAAAGCCGCCCCTCACCCAATGAAGGCGCAACGACCTCCCCCCTCAACCCTCCCAAAACAACAAAAAGAAACACCCCCGAAACCCCCGGCCAACAGGTAGGGAGTCGTGAATGGCAGATGTGGCCATTCGTGCATGGCCGCCCTCATCTTGCTGTGGCGATGCTGTGGCTCTTCGGAACAGGCCATAAGGAGTTACATTTAAGTTTCGGCGCTCGCGTTTTACGCCTACAAATGCCTTGGGACTCTCTCTATGCCGGCCTCTTCGTCTTTCCCAAGCTGTGTAGTCCTGGTATGCTCATGGACATCGCGATGCTTACGACTTGTGATCCTGCTTGACCAAGCTCTCGGAGGCTCGAATTGATGGGCCAGGACGTCGTCTTGGTCAATTTGTTGCCGAAGAGCTTCGTCCGAAGCCTGTCCCGTCGTCAGAGTGCTAAATTCCACGATTTTAAAGCTTCTAAAGGCAGGTTCCAGAATGCGCTCTGTTCCCCCGGACGGCCCTGTCTGAGCAGCCAAGCCCCCCTGTCGTCGCAGTTTGACGAACGCGGTCGATCACTCCAGGACGCTCCCCCTCTGGTTCCCCGACCCCAAGCAAGCTCGGCCCACAGACCCGCTAGCCCACGTGTGCATCGGATCCGAACTGCGAGTCTTCCCCCTGTCTTCCTTCTCCACCTGCCTGCAACCTGCATCTATCTTCGTGATACCCCAACCCAGGTGGGAACCTTCCATCGAAACCCCACCTCGCGCCCTGCGCCTCGCGGAGGAATATGCACGAGCGGGAGGATGCCGGCTCATTTCTGCTTCCGCCGCTCGATTTCCGTCTCATGTCTGGCTATCCGGCAGAATTCGCCCGCCTGTAACGAGGGGGTTTCACAAGCCGCCCGGTCACCCTCGACATGCCTGTAGGTCGACGTGTGCGTCCCTGGACGGATGCTCCAACTGTTACTCCCGCTGCGGTGGGCGCCTGGCCTGGCTCGGCGGCTCGCTATAACCCTGGACTCGGGATGATTCTGCTCGTTTCCTGTCCCATCATCGGACGTATTATACCCGTATATCGCCTGTCATGCGGCTATACACGACTGACTGGCCTCTTATACAGCGCTGCCCAGTCGGTGACATGATGTGCCGATTTTCCTTCCCTTTCCAATTCGTTGACTCTTTACATACCCACTGGCCGTGAATGGCAATAATCACACACCTCTATTGTTTCAGACGGCTCTCTTCTCTCGCAGCGTTGTCGCTTTCGAGAAACAAACCACCTTAATTCGACGTCTTGATCAGCAGATACTAACCTTCCCCGAGCGAAGAACTGTGTTGCCTTAATCATATTTCTTGCCATTTTGTCAGTTATCAGAGCATCCCACACAACCCATAATGGCCAGGCCGGCGGGTTCGCCCGAGTCCATCATCGTCTGGACCGACGAGGAGAGGCGCTACCTCCGCCGCCTCCTAAGCCACGACTTCCAGTCGTCTAGTGACGAGATACGGAGGGCGCTTACGAATGGGCGCATGAATGGGGCGCCCGCAAAGAAACCAGTCGGGGAGTTCAGAATACTAGTCATCGGCGCCAAAGGGACGGGCAAGACGTCGCTCCTGACGAGAGTAAGTGTGGCGCCTCGTACCTCGACCCCACGGGAGGACGTAATTCCCCAGCCAAGACAGCTCCTATCCGAACCCACTACATATCCTTACCTGTAGCTAACACGTACAGATCTGTGAAAACCGCCAGCCCAACCCGCCGGATCCCTCTACCACGGGCACCTCCCAGAACTACCGCACGACCGCCGACATCGACTCCCAGCTCTACACTTTTGACGCCCTCGAGCTCCCCTCCAAGCACCTATGGCGCGACGACCTCATCCAGCAAGCCGTCGCTATCACCGACGCCGCTCTCCTCCTCTACTCCACTTCTGACCCCCCCTCTCTTCGCCTAGCCCAGGGCCTCGCGGAGCTCATTTCCGACACCGTCATTGCTGCCAACAGAGAGTACTCCATCCTACTGGCGGGAAACAAGTCCGACCTCCCGGACGCCGAGCGCCGCATCGCCTACTCCGAGGGCAGTAAAATCGCCGGCACCTTCCAGATCAAGACGAGCTTTATGGAGGTGTCGGCCGTATCGGGCGACCAGGCAGGGCTCGTTCTACCCAAGTTGGGAAGGGATGTTCTACTGCTGAGGAGCATCCGCGAGCAGAGGAGGGAGTACGCGGAGATGGTGAAAAGAGAGGCGGAGGAGGAGGCGCGGGGTGTGGCGACGGTAAGGAAGAGGGGTGGACTGTGGAAGAGGCTTAGTAGGGGGTTCTTCATGAGGAGGGAAGTGGCACAAAACTGAGGGAGATGGTGGGATGGCAGTATCCTCCGCTTGCGCAAGGGGTTGTATAATGTTCTGGCTAAGTCTAGGAACTCGTTCTTTACCTAGGTCGAGAAGTGCGTTTGGAGGGCTCTCAGGGTGAGAAGCTGCGAGCGGACGGGAGACACCCGGGGTCATAGAATGTCGATCTCCACTGGAACGGCCACCGCGAAGGGGTAGGCCTGGTGCGAACCACGACGAGTTATCCCAGAGCACGGGATACCGCGGGAGCGCGTTGGCCTGCCCTCCGGAGTCTGTCAACTCTCTTACCGATGTTCTTATGTCCCGGCAATTGTACTCATGCAACAGGGGCAGGCTCCTCTTCATTCATTTTTTTTTCCTACTCAGCAGGGGTCGGGAACTGGACATGATACCCGATTCAACGCAGAGCGGTTCTCCTTTGTATGATAGCTGGCTTGCTCTCGCTACTGGGATGGTATATCGCTGTTGAAATGCAATGATCTATCCATTTTATGTTACGTATTACTCCGAGGTGATACCCTTTCTATCAAGCTAATAACCACAAAAGTCCTGGACGAGACGGACTGCGTCTGCGTCTTAGACATCAATTCCACGTGCTCACCGTGTTCCCGCTTGTTCTTTCTCCGTGCCCCCAACCTACTGTCTGTCTATTCAACACAGCAATGTTACCATTATAGCCTGTATCAAGCGAGTGCCATCTGTTGAACCTGCATTTTAGATCCCCCACCCCCTTGGTGACCTCGTGCCCAGGCCGTGTATGCCTCGTAACTCTATTCCAAACGATTCTGGGATGAAATGCATCGACAAAAGTGCGTGTGTGGACGTGAACGAATCGGAGGGTGGGAGAATAGGCATCTGCCAAGGATGCCCTGTAAGGAAATGGGTATCAGTCTCGAGTGATATATGGTGGTGTGGCGAGAGATGGGGTGGGTGACGGTAACATAGACCGTACTGAGTAAAGGGAACCGCGAGGTTGTGGCTGAGCGTGGCATTCGGCGTGATTAAAGAGCCCATTCAACCGTGAAGCGGCCGCGAACTTCCAAACCTCGCACAAACCCAATCTATGTATGACGCAGGCATGCCGCCGCCCCTTATTTGTGTAGCTGTAGAACGGATGTGAATCACTGTGCGCGATGTCGCCCCTACTCACGGGATTCCGAAACCGCAGATGACGCCGTATGCTGGCTCCTCTTCTTATTGATGAAATCGTGCACGTTGAACCTCTTCTTCTTCTCCGACACCTGCGGCGACGCGGACGCGGACCCCTCAAACGTGCCCTTCTCTCGCCTCTCCTCCGTCTTCCTAGGCGCTACGTGGCAGCAGCAGCCCACAGCGGAGTGCAGGAAGAAGGCAGTGGTGGTCAGGAGGGCTGGAATCCACGTCGAGGCGATCATGAGCGGGCTGATATCCGCCGAGATGTTGAGCTCAGACTGCATTGTGAGAGCATACTTGGCCGCGAGGCTGAAGACGGTGGCGAGGATGGTACCGCCGACGACGCAGACCATGGTGAGGATAGAGAGGATGACGATGGGAATGGACCAGAGGCGCGATCGGAAGACGAGGAAGGTGAGGGCGATCATGATGAAAGAGAGGACTACTCCGGCGATGAAGAGGCCGAACATGACCTTGGACCCGAGGCGGAGAAGGTCGAGGACGGTAAGGACCTCGCCTGGGAGCGCGATCTGGGCGCCGGCGAGGAGCTCGTCCATGAGGACCTGGATAGGATTGAACCAGTATCCGGCCTTGGGTTCGGAACAGTACACGATACCCCTGGGACGATGTCAGCATTCTTACTACTCTGAGCTCGCTACAAGGGACGGGTGACGTACTCATCATTGTATCCCTCACAGAAGTTCCAGAGCCCGACCTGGTAGAAGTCGTGGAGACCCAAACTACGCGCCACCGAGTTGAGGAGGCGGGAGTTGGGCGTCTCTGTGGGGATGATATTCGCGAGCTGTTTGGGGTTACCACATCAGCATGCCGGCACCCGCTAGGTGTAAAACGGAAGACTTACGTTGAGCTTGAAGAAGAAGAGGTCGCGGAGACCGGCCTTGTCACTTGTGTTGCCGATGATGACGAGGATGAGGAAGATAAAGGATATGGCGTAGCATATCGATGCGACATAGACTGAGTTTCGGCGGTGGTCCGCCATGGCTATGGGCTGTATGGGAAGACTGCTTGGTGAAGATGTTGATGATGAGAATGGACGCCACGAGGGCGATGTGTTGTTGGAGGAGTTACGCCAGCGTTGCTCTGGCGATGTTCAGCCAGGGGAAACCCGAACGTCAAAAAGTGTCAACCTCAATAGTTGGGAGGCTTTCGAAACAGCAGCTCTGATTGGGATCGGAGAAGCTCCAGTTCGCCGACAAAGCTCTGCTTTGAGCGCAGGGGCTTGTCAAAAGAACCAAGGCTGATCACAAGGCCGGGGTGGGTGGAATCGAAACAGCCCTACCCAAAGGGGAACTTCCTGTCACTCCTGGCCAACAAATGAGCGCCTGACCGAAATAACTTCGATCTGGTCGACACCCAACAGCCAGGATGTAGGTTGGGGTGGTGTTCAGAGCGCGAAGGGGGGCCTGATAGGGGCTCACGAGGACGACGGCCGTTCAAGCGACTGCCAAGAGCTTTAAACAGTAGCCAAAGTCCAACAAACTCTCTGCCAAGCTCCCCGGATGAAGAAGCGAAGCGCCCACGACAGTGGATTCCTCGGTAACCAAAAAAAAAAAAAAAAATCCGGAGGCCTAGAACGTTGGTAAGAACAGGTGTGGCCCGCTGAGCGACCGCGTCACCTCGCCGCTCCGACCGGCACTCAACTGGTTGCGAGGATCTCGGTTTTCCCTTCAGCGCGTGGCTGAGCGTTGACGCCCGGCGCGGGCGCTCGGGTTCGGTCGGTGAGTCGCGCGCGTACCTAGCAAGAAAAAACCTTAATGCCCGGGATGCGACCCCGTATTTGACGGTTGCTTCAGGCAGTGGTTTTTCTTGGAAGCGGCGTGGGTCCGATCAGCTTCAGAGTGGAGCCCGTTACGTGGATCGGCCTAAGACCTCAAAATTGGTGCTTGGACGGGCGCGAGCTGTCTAGCATGCCGCGGCTGCCAAAAGCAGCGTTGATGGGCTCAGATCAAGGAAGGAGAGCCGGCAACCATCATCTCTGGCCGGGCGCTGCACTCAAAACAGGGCCGGTGATCCCAGCATAGCCAGACCGTGACATCGGAGATCGAATCGGAAGCCCGGCAATCTGACGCGCAATGCGGACCTCCTGCCGGGAGGCCCCCACACTTCGCCTTGCCTGGCAGGCGGGGCATCACTCTGGCGTATTGGCCATCGTAATAATAGGCTCAGCGCTATTCGAAACGGCGCCGACCGGCAGCCCTGGACCATCGCTGGAAGCTGCTCCCAGGGCGGAGATTGGCTAGGGGCGGTGGGATACGAATGTGGGCCCACCAGGAAGAGTCCGGCGCTTGGTTGGCGACGTGCGATGATGGCGCGGCGTCGCGGAGGGAATAAACTTCTCTGTGGTGACAATATCTTTGCTGGCGCTCCTGCTTCAGGTTGCCATAAAACTCAACATTCCCATGGACCACGCGTGCAAGAACAGGGTCATCCGTGCCTGAGTCACCCCTCCCTAAACTCGCGCCTGATTCAGTCACGCCTCTCAGTGAGCCCTGTTCAGGGGACTCCAACTGCATTGGACCCACCCTACCCACCCCGAGTCGCTGGTGTCGTACACGCCGAATTCTGTCTTGGATAACAACACTCCTTTTGCCCAAATTTCGCAAGCGTTTACGCTATCCACGGCATATCAACCACCAGGGCTGCAGGAGAAGGGTTCACTCGTTTTACCCATCGCCAACGCGGGACGAATCTGCACCGTGGTCGCCACCCCGAAGCTGTTTCGAGCTCGGAGGTCTTATTCTGGAGCATACAAACAAGCCCTGTATTACTGAGGAGCTTCACCTACCTTTCTCTGCCCTTGCATTTCGCAGAACAAGATGGCCCGACTAAGGATACCACTACTGGCTAGGCTCTGCCTACAGGCCCTGCTCCTCTCCCGTCATTTCGCGCCCGCCCTGTCCCAAGCTGTTCCTAGCGAGTCCTCGACCGCCGCGAGTGTCACTCTGAGTGTCTCCACCGCCGAAGAGAAGGAAACGGACGTCACAGTCCTCGTGGGAACCAAGACGGTCGGGAACTCCCTCCCGTCAGATGTCTACACGACCTACACCTCAAAAATCACTCTTGACCCGGAGACCACCGACGAGGAGACCGTCACCTTCACAGGCTCCAACCCGTCCACCACTTTCGCTGGCAACAGCACCGCCACGGGCGACGACGAGCCGGAAAACACGCAGCCGTGCAACAACTACGTCGAATTCTGCGAGCGCAAATACGGCAACATCACCGAGGTGGGCGCCCACAACTCGCCCTTTGTCCGCGAGGGCAGCTCGGCCGCGAACCAGCAGCTTGACGTCATCACCCAGCTCAACGATGGCGTACGCTTCCTGCAGGCCCAGATTCAGTTCCCCACTGACGCCGACGAGACCGGCGAGGGCCCTCATTTCTGCCACACCTCGTGCGACATGCTAGACGCGGGGCCAATCACCGACTGGCTCACCCGCGTGCGCGAGTGGGTCGACGACCACCCCTACGACGTGGTCACCATCCTGCTCGGCAACGGCAACTACTCGCACCCGGACCTCTACGCCCCGCACATCGAGGCCAGCGGCATCGTCAAGTACGCCTACCGCCCGCGCGTCTTCCCCATGGCTCTGGAGGACTGGCCCACCCTCTCTGACATGATCATCCGCGGCAAGCGCGTCGTCATGTTCCTCGACTATAAGGCCGACCAGAAAGCCTATCCCTGGCTCCTCGACCAGTTCTCGCAGATGTGGGAGACCCCCTTCGACCCCGTCGATCCGACTTTCCCTTGCGACGTCCAGCGTCCGCCCAACTTGTCTGAGGAACGTGCTAAGGACAGGCTGTACCTCTTCAACCACAACCTCAACGCCGAGTTCAACGTCTTCGACACCCAGATCCTCGTGCCCGCCGTGTCGTTGTTGAACCGCACCAATGGCGAGAGCGGGTTTGGGAGCCTCGGGAACTCGACGGAGGGATGCGTGGAGAAGTGGGGACGCGCACCCAAGATCCTCAACCTGGATTACTACAACTTCGGGGACCCGGAGGGCTCGGCTTTCAGGGTCGCGGCGCGCTTCAACAATGTCACGTACGACCTGGATTGCTGTGGGTCGGTGGATGGCTCGGCCGGGTGGCCTCTGCGGCCGGCAGTGGCTACGCTTACGCTCGCGGTTCTGTCTGCTGTTCTCCTGGTATAGCGGTGCGCAAGCATACTAAGATGGGATTTTCTTACTAGATATATTTGGATTTAGATCACTAGGGCCGGATCGGACTTGCCACCATATGGCTCAAGGTTAACGAAGGGCATTGCGCGGCGTTTTGGGCGTGTTCTTGATACCTACACAATAATATAGGGGCATATAGAAGAACACTACATTCGAGATGTGCGGAAAGGGTTTCTCTTATTTCTGTTCCGTGTATAACGTTTTAGCTGTTCCCAGAGCGTGGCGGTAACAGAGCCACCGGCACTTACACCAGGGCAATTCCATTCAGAGTGGGTGCTCAGAATATGCCGGAATGAGTGAGTGTAGTCTTTCCGGGTCTCATAATTCATATCCGGCCAGGCCCTCCTTTGACA
Source organism: Microascus cirrosus (assembly GCA_030271035.1). Lineage (NCBI taxonomy): Eukaryota > Fungi > Ascomycota > Sordariomycetes > Microascales > Microascaceae > Microascus > Microascus cirrosus. Next base: position 58,856 of record JAMBUN010000036.1, read on the forward strand.
AGTCCTTTCGGATGAAAGTCGACTGGCTCCACACCTGACTCTGCCTCTATCAAAGGATGCTTACACTTCCTTCACCAGTCGTCAATATTCTTAGCTGGGGGTGCATCTACTTCGTCCCCGTTACTTACCCCCGAGTCATAAATCGCCCTCCAAATCGTACTTACTTGGAGGGATAAAAACCAGGAACAATGGTTCACGGGCATGCAATATGGAGAGTTTCAAGTTATAGAATAGATTCAAGCGGCATCTATTCGCAGGGTATGCTACTCTAGTTGTCCAGATACCCGCTCCATCCTCCACTCACGGCAGCTCGCTCGGATATCCCGAGACTGCCCTTAACCGGTGACCCCCCTTCTTCGTGAGGGAGGCAACTCTTCATATTGCCGAATTGGAGCCACGTTAGGTGCGCCCCTAACTATGGAACTTCGCCCGCGGCCAGCTCGGACCGCGGCGGGTCGCAGCATCGACCCACTGGGACGAGGGGAGAGGAACAGCGCTCGAAAGGGAAAAACACCGAGACCAGCCCGGGCCTCCGGCGCGTTCGCTTCTGCCTCCTCGGGGGATGCAGAGATTGGCTGTTGCAAAGGACAACAACAAGAATCCGCAGCCCTCCCTTCTGAACAGGTTCGCCGGGGACATGGTAACGTCGCGGGCGAACCACCGCTCAAAAGAAGGGGGCGCGAAGATTGGGCAGTCGGACAACTTCAGGAATTAAAAAGGAGTAATTAATTCGGCTCGAAGAATCTCGGCCGCGAACAAAAGAAGTATTGACAAGAAAATGAGTGTAAAGTCCGTTGCAAAGTGGAGTCCGTCTAGCCTCGCATGACGACGCCGTTGCGACGTGAACTCGTATGGACGTACTCCTCTTCGGAATCGGAGCATGAGGAGTATTCGTCGCCACAGCGTGCGCCGCCACAATCGAGACGGACGCGCTCGCCTTTGCGCGTGATGCCGTAGCGCTCGCACGAGCAAGTCGAACAGTCCGAGGCTGGCGTGCTGTAGCCAGAGACAGAGCTGGACGGACTGGAGCGATAGCTGTCGAGCTCGGAGTCATCCTCGGAGTCGGTTTCGACATCGACGGTGCTAAAGCGTGACGCGAGCTCCTCGACCTCTTCGTCGTAATCAAGGATTGTGCGTGTTGCATAGGGAGTCACGGGTTTTGGAGCCTCGATCTGTGAGACGGACAATGGACGACCTTTAGGAATGTCGTTGGAAGAGGAACGGCGGGAGGAGCTCTTTTTGGACGATGATGACTTGCTGGAGTGCGATTTGCTTGAACTCTTGGGCATGTCGAGGATATTCAAGGCACGTCCGGTGGTGGGCTCGACTGTAGAGTCGACTGACGGATTGTGTGCAACATGGTAACCGTCGATGATGTAGTAGTACCAATATCGCTGACCGGACTTGAGGGTACCGTTGAATCGGAATGTGCCTTTCCAAGAACCTGACTTGCTTGACGATTTGTCTTTGGAAAGGGGCAATTGACCGGCGTAATTGTCCCAGGACCCTAAGAGATGGACGGACTTGACACCCGAGGAGACGCGGAGAGAGAAGCTGAGCTGAGTTGCTGACATCCTGATTCTTGTTGTTATACCAGGGAACTTGAAGTGAGGGTGCTGCGAGAAGAAAAACGTCTGAGATCTCGGGAAGCTTTGAGCAAGAACAAAACCAGTTTGTTTCCTTTCGATTAAGATTCCAAGTTAACCGGTAACCTGTAAAATCTGGAGTATATGACTTTGGGATTTTGGAGTTTTTTCTTTTTGCTGTTATTAGGTGAGGCCAGCTCACGGGTAAGGGGAAAGGTGCTAAAGGGAGGAAACGGGAAAAACGAGGAACTGATTTCGGCTTGACGATTTCTTGCTGGAGAAGAAAAGAGAGGAAGGGAGGAAACTACGGCGGTGGGTGGTGAACTATATACGCGCCGAGGCCACAAAGCGAGGCCATGGTCAGCCGTGGACAGGGCCCGACCTTTGGGGAGACCGGGCCCCGAGAGAAACTGGATGGGCAGGAGCAGGATTCCATCCAATGGGGTGGTTCGTTCCCATGCATAACCTGCAGGTGAACATCCACAAGTGGGCATATCACATTGGGGTCAACTGCTAATAATAAGTACCCGGATTCCCGTGGAATGAGTTCCTCGTTAAGGGGGGAGCACTCCCTATTGACTTGGACCATCATGACCGAGCTACTATATCCTCGAAGAACAGCGAAGGCCGAAGCGGAGTCAAGCCCTCTTCTGTCGCTATGGTGTTGTCGTGAACATCTCCTATTCCCGGCCATGCCTTAGAAATCCTGAAGATTCGGAATGATCATGGTGCCGACGCCATGCCCAGGAGAAGCTCGATTTTCCTGCATCGTCGATCGTATTCACCCTCATCCTTTCCGGATGGACCACTATCGATCCCATCCCATGTCGCTCCCGGCGGCAAAGCACAAGTGACGATGACCAGGGAACGAGGAGAAGTGCGTCCAATGACCTCTGCGGAGGGCGGGATGCGGGTGGTCGTGGGCGTCTAGGTCCGACCGCTCATTGGCCTGATCCGTGCCTCTTGCGCCAGTCCCACTCACACTTCAAAAGCCCGTCACACAGCAAGCGTGCAGCAAGCTCGGGCCAATGAGATCCCACCCCTGGCTCGCCCGTCGGGTGCTGGCTGCTCGAGGGTGACGTTCCCCGACCAAGTTCGCTTTGATGCAGCAGGTCGGCATGAGATGCTCGGAAGAATCTCTTTTTAAAAAAAATGTAGACGAAGCCGGAATCTTGGTCATCATGCATCATGATGCGTAGATCATCGGGGAAGGGCGCGGTGCCGGCGGAATTCGGCTCGACGCCTCACGGTACATCCAACTCTGATCGCGTGGTCCCCCTGCACGTCCACAATGCCATGTTCGTCCTAAGGGGCGGCCAGTTCTTCGCAGCTACCCGTCCTGTTGGCGCTTCTTGTCACTGCTCCAATACATGTAGCCGGTGGAAGTCGGTCGCCGGAAGGTGCCTTCCTCGTTGTAGCGACGCTGACGGAAGCTGCAGAAACTTCGCGAGTGGCTCTTTCTGGCCGATGGCGGCAACGGCGCCCATGCGGAAACGTCGACCGAGCGCTGCTTCCAGATGGGGAAGCAGCATCTGATCGAAGATCCTCAGCCTCGCTGCAGCGATCCCCCGCACGGGCACATCAACCAAGCGACGAATCAGCCTCCACTGACAATATTTAGGCGCCAGGCTGCAGTGACCCACAACATCATAACCCCCATCCTATTTCTTCAAAAAAGCCGAGTCCAAGATAGGCGTGGAGGTGAAGGGGCCGAGCGAAAGAGGTCGGAGGGGCATAAGCGAAGGGGGGTAGTGGGACGAAGACTATCGGCGGGGCCTCCGGTTGGATGCATGCAGAGGAGGCATGTTAGCGTCGGCGGGTATGCCGGTGTAAGTCACACTGGCACGAGATGTTGCCATCGGTTGGTCAAAGAGGGAGAGTCCGTCGGAGCGAATCTTCGAGCGGTCCGTTGGGGTGCGTAATTGCGCGGCGGCAGCGAGCATGGATTTGCGTCCGCCGATCAAAGGGGAAGGCTCCATTGGATTCGTCGTCGGTTGCGCCTTCGGCGCCTAGCCCACGTTCTATCCGCTTTCGATCCCTACCTTCGGAACAGTCTGGAAACATCGGTCCATTCTGCGTCGTTCATTTCTTTAAAATCCAAACCCACACGGTGTAAATTCCTCGCCATGCAATTATTGGCAAGAGGCCAGCGAGCCCTGCCCGGGCCATCGGCCTGGGCGACGGACGGGGCTCACCTGTCGTCGTCGCTCTCACCTGAGCCGGGCTCGTGCCACTCCTATCCATTGAACTAAAATAAGATAGATCTGCGCAAAAAAAAAAAAAAAAGGAAACTACGAGTATGTACTCTGCCTACGGTTGGGCGATTTGCCCCTTTTCGCGACGTTGGTGAGGGACTCCGGTACCACAGCAGTCTGATAACTCCTGCTCCTGCAGGGCGCCCTGGGATTGCCTCATAGACAAACACATCTTCCCGTGTCTTCCTTGCTCCTGGCTTGCTAGGGGGCATGTTTGCGATGCGGAGGCGGTGTTGCTTGTATGATAGTGAGACATCCGCTAAGCGGGCCGTATTTTGGTCTGGTTGCTGCCAGACTCCGTGTGCCTCCTTTGTTCATGCTTGTGAATCGTCGAGCTGGTATTAGGTGGGCCGAAAACCGTGAACTTCACAATGATGCCCACTCTTGCTAACCTTTATCGATACGCCAAAATCACACAGAATAATAGGAGTGTATTTATTCTTTTCGGCCCCCAGTCCGGACCCAGTATTTTGAGTCTCTCCCGTAGTAAGGTGCATTCCAAACCCCCAACCGCGGCCCCCAAAATGGCCTCCAACGACCTCATCGCGAAGGTTACCGCCTACGTTCGCACATACATGGCCAACTACGACCCCTCTCACGACTACAGCCACATCCGCCGCGTTGTCCACCTCGCCCAGCACCTCCACGCCGCCGAGTCCGCCGCCGGCGCCGCGCCGCTGGACCCTACCGTCGTACACCTCGCCGCGCTGCTTCACGACGTCGGTGATAAGAAGTACCTCCGCGACGGCGAGGACCCGACCATCATGGTCCGAGACGCGCTGCTAGGATTTGGGGCCGATGAGGAGCTCGCAGGGCGGGTGCAGGCTATCTGTTTGGGGGTGAGCTACTCGAGCGAGGTAGCAGATCCGGAGCGGGTGAGGAGGCTTATTGTGCAGTATCCGGAGCGTGAGTACCACATTCATACACATACACATATTTACCACTCCATCTCTTATACCCCGCCATACAATCCACCTCATGCGTGGCAAAAAGCCGAGGAGAGGACTAACTCACAATGCCTGAACAGTCGCTGTCGTACAGGACGCAGACCGCCTGGACGCAATAGGTGCCGTCGGCATCGGCCGTTGCTTCGGCTTCGGAGGCGCGAAGGATCGCCCCATGGACGACACCATGCGGCACTTTGACGACAAGCTTATACGTATTGAAAGTAAAATGAAGACGGACACAGGAAGGAAGATGGCGAGGGAGCGGTGCGAGAGGCTGGAGACGTTCAAGTCGTGGTGGAAGGAGGAGACCGCTGCCCTGGAGGATAATTAGGACGGACTAGAGAAAGGAGGGGACATAGAGATGGGGTGTTGTTCGTTTAGACTATTCGTTTTGGGTCGTTAGGCTTCGTCATAGATTATGGGTAGGTCTGATAAAGCAGAGAATAGATAACGGCCCCACCCCATATTACTTCACGCCTCCTCCCTCTTACCAAGAGATTCCCGTCCAGCTCAGCAGAGTCCGCTCAATGTTTCAAATGATATAAATAAAGGCCACCATACCTCTGAGCATCCCTACCCTTCGCTACTTATACCTCAAGCCTAAACGCCTCAATCGCCGTCCCCGCATATAGTGACCGCATCTTATCCTCTCCCAACGACGCCATGTCACACATCCTCCTCACGACGCCCAGCCACTTCTCCCACGCATTGTCCTCCATACCGATGGTGCTGACTGGCCAGTCACTTCCGAACATGAGGCGCTCGGGCCCAAAAATGGCCAGGAGGATGCCGAGCCAGGGGTGGATGGCGCTGAAGATGTCCTCAGCGGAGCGGTTCCGCAGCGACTCTTGCATCTCGGAGAGGCCACCGCTAAGCTGCATGTATGTATTCTCGCAGACGCTGAGGGTGTACATGGCGGTACGCCAGCTGGTGTAGCCCGGGTCGGCAAGGTTGTAGATCGTGAGGTCTGGCTTGCACATGTGGTCTGTGGGAGTCAGAGTAAGCATGCGGGCAAAGGATTCTCCTCTTCGAGGGTTGGAAAGTACATACTGACGATGAACGTTGTCTTCTCGTTGTCGGGCACATCCTCGTGTGCCCGGCTGATGAGCTCTAGTGTGTCTGCGAGCTGCTTTTTCCCCCTTCTGTGTGAGTCCACTCCAATCTCGAAGACGTATCCCTTCTTCCCCAGATACTGCACGCCCTCGACAAACTCATCGGTCACCATCGTCCCTGCCGGCTTGTCTTGCAGCAGGTAGCGGAACCCCTTGACCTTTTTCCACGCTTCCTCACCCGCTATCTCCTTCGCCTTCTCGATGTACTTCTCCAATGCGTCCGGACCCGCGGGGACGGGCGCCCAGGGGATGATGGCGAGGCACTTCTCAGCTGCCTCGGGGCCAAAGTCCTCCCCCTCGTTAGGCCTCCCTGTCGCGACGCGGGCAAACCACGCGACCTCAGTGAGGGGAAGCTTCCATCCCTCTTCCGATAGATCGGACTTGCGGTCAGTCTCGACGAGGATGAAGCCCTTCAACGATGTGGAGGCCGCGGTGACGGCTTCGAATTGGGCGATGGAGCGCTCGCTGGCAAGTGGGTGGTCGGGATTGCACCAGGCGAGGGTGGATATCTCGGCTTCGGGGTAGAGGTGAATATGGGAGTCAATGATGGGGATGTCCGCCATGATGGGTGGTTTTCCTGTCGTCTACGGGGTCGTGGTCGTAGTTCTCTTCTGGTGCTGTCGTGGGTTTCGGACGACGCTTCGGACGACGGAGATCCAAGGAATACGGATTTCGGGGACCACGATTGTGCCAAAGTCGGTGAGGGATTGATTTAGCTACTCTACAGGGATCTGGTCCCGGGGATGAACGAGAGCAAAGCAGGAGCTCTCCAGCGTGGAGATGGCACATATGTTCAGGACCCTTGGAGGTGGCTTGGTGAGGTGGGCGCTGATACGCTATTACCCCGCCATGCTACGGCTCAAGCGCCAGCAGCTACCCCACTATTCCTATCCACTTTTAAACTGAGGCCGCTCTACGGCCGACGATCTGTGGTCATTGTCGACAGACACAAAGCAGTCCCTTCAAGACATCCTATTGAGTCGAGAAGATGAGACGAGTCAAGCACTACAAGACCAGTTGCATGTTCTATTCTTCTATTAACCAGGGTATTTGTTGAGGCACTTGGCTGGTTTTCGAAGCACCTTTCATGTGGAGAAGACGTGGAGTTCGGAAAAGGCGAGCTCTGTGCTAGTTTGCCCGAATAACAGTAGGAATTCTGGTCTTAACATCAAATCTCTTAAGAGACACCTATGGAGATCTTGCTCTCTCGCCCCTGTTCCGTGTTCGGTTCACTGCTCGCAGTTCTGCAGGGAACCATACCGATATGCTGGGCCAAGAGCAGATCGCAAGGACAAACGGACTGCGGATTTTGTGTTATCAGTCTCTTACCTCCCGGCGCCCGGGGTCTCCCAACGTTATGGGCGACACAAAGCCGTGGACGGCGACTGGACCTTTTATCTGGCGTTCTTGGTCCACCTGGAAGCGGCCACGGCTCGCTAGATGGCCATGCAAGCTGTCAGAAAACGGCTTTAAGCAGGATTTTCCGAATTAGTGCTCAGACAAGGACCGAAGAGCGGCAAGATAAGCTGGTACTGGCAATGTCTTCCGTCCGTTTACGAGTGCACGAGCTTCCCGCCAAGGCCTGAAGACATCATCGCCCAGCCAGGCGATAGGTTGCGGATGACTAGAGGAAGACGGGCGATGTATCAAAGTTGACCGCAGCGTATGACCACACCATGAAATAAGAGCGATTGGAGATATAGACGTCCTAGCAGACACCCGCCTGAGAGATTTCAGTCTGCTTAGACTGCGGAGTCTCGCACCTGTTCCAGCGCTCAAGCTTCTCGCGCTGCTCGAAAGTCGGAGTCTCTAAGGTTGAGTCGGGTCAAGCTACCGAATAAACTTCTCGACAGATATCCCGGTTGTAATAACAGCTTGATTCTTGTGACGACTTACGCGACAGCTGCTTGACTCATGTTTTGGGCATAGCATGGTCGGCTTGGGAAAGCTCATAATCTCCCCGCACGAGCTCCGACCTCAAGTGCAAAGCCGGCTTGGGAAATGCCTATTGGTTGTACTGTAATGGCCGCAGCGACATAGGCCCTGTTGATTAGGACATACCGCAGACACGACGTTGGCCCGGCGCCCGCTGGCACCAACGAGAAGCTGTCAAACGGGGCCACCTCTTATACTTTCCCTTCCTGTTCATGCCACCATATTGAAGACTTGGAATGGCAACCTTGAGCTGGGCAGGTTTATTCAGGTGGGCAGCGGCACGGCCCTCTCTAGCCAGCCACAGACGCCGGGGCCGCCTAAAGGACTGGGCTCATGGGAAGCCTCGGCTCTGGAATCTGCACTTGCGCGCGCAGAAGAGCTTGTGAAGCAATCCACCTCGCCTGAAAGCGGCGATCCTCCCATTCTTTCTGCCTGGAGAACTGGCTGTCGAGTTGGAAGGACCGAGGAATGCACCTCTACCAGGTGGAATGTCTTGACCTGTAACATATCCACTGACTCGTTACCGACAGTTGGTCACAACGAAATCCCACAATATGGCGTGTCGTAAAACATAGGACAGAGCTTATCCCGATGCGCAAATCAGAGGCTGCCATCCTCGCCATCAAAGTGGCAGAGATTGCTTTTCGTCGCGGGTCTAGGGGCGAGCGTGCCGCCTGGCCCGGGGCGTGAAACGCTGCTCGCCCTTCGGGTGAAAAGCCGGAGGTGATTGGAGGCTGCGTGAGCTGCATTGTTATGAGGGTGCTGCACACTTGACACCGCACGCGGCCAAACAGCGGGCCGGAGGGCCGGGCAACGACAGGATCGATGCCGCGTGTGATGGCGGAGCTGGTGGATAGTCGCATCTGTCGACCTCGTTGGGCCAGTAGCTCGGCGGCGGGGCATGATGCTGTTGTCCTCGGCTTCGAGGTTCTCAGCTGAGGAGAGGCTACTTGGCGTTTCTGACTGGGTGATTTCATGCTCAGCCGAGCCCGCTCTGACGCTGATTTGGAAACTACGTGGATCGCTGACTGATGGAGAGGGATACATCCCACGTGTGTCCTGACCACTCTCCTTCCCAGTTCCAACTTCCGAGTTTCGTAGGAGCCCCGCCTGGCCACTCTAAACCAAGTACTGATACCTGTCGTTACTGCGTGATCATCACGGTTTCCCTAGTACATTGTACACTCCATTTGGAAACCGCAAATAGATTTGCCGCTGCAGCAGGAGTGAAATTGGTCTTCTCTGCGTCTTTCCTATTTGAGACTGACTTGGCAGGTGCATTTGGTTGCCCCCCGCTTCCTTCCTGAGAAACCCATCACTCCTTGATATGGAACAGCACCTAAGGAGTGTCTCGAAATATTCTACAACTGCTCCTGTAATCGCCTGCTTGGTGTCTTTGTATGACCTCGCCGCTCCCGTTGTGCGGTGGAGCATCTGACAATATTGTGTTCCTCTGGTTTCGCGGCTTCCTGCCCCTTCGTTAGGGATGCCCTCTTCGCTGGTACCTTTCACCGGCCCCTTTACATTTTACCCTGTCCTGCCCCCATTCATGCGCGCTGCAGCTCAATATTCAGACGCTACAGGTCTCGCCCATCCCCCCGACCGCGTCAGCCAGTAAGGAGGTGAAGTGGGCATGTGCACCTTCCGTTTCGTAGCATGGTACATGTCGGGTCTCCTGTAGAACCGATGCTAAGTACATTTTGCCTCATCTCACTTCTCCAAGTTCCCCCCTTCGTCTCTTGTCGTCATTTTCCCCTTTAGACTTGCTCCGCACCTCATCGTCGGTTTTTCCTTTTCTCGGGACTTCCCCATTGTAGCGACCACTTGGATCATGCCTTCTTGTATATGCCAACCACCGTGACGTTGAATTAGCGGCCCCGGAACCGATCTTCCGATTGATTTCGACTCGGTCAATTGTTCCTTTTTTTGGCGGCACCCCACTTCCCGGGACGCCCTTTTCTAGCAATCCCCAGCGCTGACCTCAGCGCCTGAGACGACCTCTCGTCCGGACTTTGTCCTGAGCACACCTTTTTTAACCACGTTCATCACGCTCGTCGTTATCGACGCCCGCCACGAGTCGCCCGTCTCGATGCGTCACAGCTGTTCCGTTCCGCAATCCAATACATTGTGAATGGCACTGCTTGCGCCCGATACGCGCGGCCGTTCCGTAATATAGTCGTCGGTCTCATAGGCGCCACTCCCCGTTCTTCTCAGGTCCTATTTCGCCAGCGCGACACGAGCGACACCTAATCGCAGATACACTCAGACATCTGGCATGCGAGCAGCCCTAGCAACGTACTACTTTTTAGGACCGCGACGACCTTCTCCCGACAAGCCAAACCAGCTTTTCGCGCCATGTGCTAGGAGACAAGCAGCCAACCAGCCACCATGATAAGCTCGAGTCTCCCTGACCCGCCCGCCGCGATGGTGCCCTCGGTGTACTACGGACACGACTTACCTCTGGACGCGTATGGCGGTCGACGTATGTTCAAGAAGCACAAGGTCCTGCCGCGTCCGGACAGAGATCGCGCACACGCTGTTGCGTCCTTCGGCTACGATTCGTGGCCAGTGAGGACGGGGGAGGAGGACTACACGATTAGCGCCGTACGTTCGAGCAAGGAAAAGCTCCCCTTAAGCAGCGCCTCTCAGACGCCGAGCCCCCCGCCTCGGACGACTCACAATGGCCCCAAGCTTCCCCCGACCCCTCCTGCTCCCTCACAAAACTCTTCTGGCAGTCTATCCGCACTCCCTTCGAGTTCTCTCTGGGCAGTCAGCCCTCTTGATACCGACGCTAGCGCACCCGCCCTTTCTGCAGTCACTCCCCCGAACGAACAGGGCCCTCCCACACCCGACGTAACCCCCCCGCAACGCGTTGCGCGACCGAAAGCTGTCCGGGCCCTGCAGAGCGATCGTACCCCGTCCAAATCCGCAAGCGATTCTCGGTCTGGGTCTTTCAAGACCGCGAGGGAGGAGCCTTACACTTCAGAAGATGAGAGGTCCCTTGCGCACCCGGCGCTGCCATCTGCACGGACATCCCAGTCCACGGTCCGTCACGTCGGAAAAGATGATGAGACCCCGGTTAAACCCAACGGCCAGGAGCGCATTCGAGAGACAACAGACCTGCACGCAACCCCACGGTCAAAAGTCCGCCCCATAACGTTTGACGGTGAATGGCGGATGAACACTGGTGACACGGAGGTGGTACAGGAGTGGGACGACTACCTTCAACGACACGTCAAAGTGAGGAAGAGCCGCCCGTACCCGGATCCCAAAACGCCATCTCCAGGTGACGGGCCGGGCGCTGACGTTTGTGACGATGGGAGTGTAACACCGACGAATGCGACCAGGGCCGTCCGCGCCATGCGACTACATGCACCCAGCGAGAAGCGCGCGTCCTCAAACAGTGTAATGGATGCGGAGAAAGAAGGTGCTGACTCGTCACTCACTTCATCGCCGACCACCGTAGATGTTCGCCGCCTTTCGAGCCTATCTACAAAGTCTGGTGTCTCTACTGTTGTAGAGGCCGTGCTTGTTGACCCGGTTGTACCCCAGAGGAGAAGAACTCTGCGCCATATGAAAAAGCAAACCGCACTGCGAAACTCCAACCCAGACGTGTCTCCTGGCAGCTCTGCGCCAGCATCATCATCTGCTACCTTACAGGAGGGCTCTGTACGACTTAACCCACCCAGGAGGCCAGCTGACGCCCGATACAATATCCGCGTATCTTCGACGTCGGTAAACTCCATCTCTAGCGCCAAAACCCGGAACGAAATGTGGAACCAAGGTGCAATACCCGTGGTTATTGTTCCGGATCGGAAATCATCCACCCGAAAGTCCGGCGAGCCGATACTCAGATCTACAAGCAGTCGTAGGTCAAAACGAACCGCTAGTCTAACTTCAGCGCCGTTGTCGAATGGATCGACTAGTAAGGAGGAGGCAACATCTACATCCGAACGTCTCTCTCGGCACGGTAGGAGCGTGTCCGAGGCTACCGGGTCAGATGTGCGAACCATCGATTACCCGCCTGTGGTTCCCAAGCGGGCATCGTCCTTATCTGCTCCAACGAGCCGGAACGTGTCCAGAACGGGATCGCTCACTGCTGATAGCCTAAAGGCTCATAATGCCTTAATGGAGGCGGAGACTTTGAAGCAAGCCCTTAGTAAGGTAGAGCCGGAGAATAAGCCGGAGACTAAGAATTTCGAGGAGAACAATGTCGAGCAGGCACAGCAATCCACTCTGCATCCACCTGAGGATGTTCGGCATGCAGCCTCGTCTGTCGAGGACGAGGACGGGAGTCACAGGCTCAGCTTGGGTGACCCACTCTTCGGAAAGCGAGTGTCAAGCCAGAATACACCCTTCTCACTGGCCTCCATGGAGACGTGCGGTACAGCGCCTGAGGTTTCAGAAGCGCTTGCCGTAAATATCTACGCCCACCAAAACACATCTGTTGTCATGGTTGATCACGGATCCTCCAAGCCATCCCAGGATTCTGAAGTTGAAATATCGAAGGAGTCCCAAAGCGCAGAGGCCCGAAGCTCTACGGAAAAACCTCAGCCCACGATTACCACGACCGCACCTGAGAGCGACGAACCTGCGACTCCGCCTCAACAGCATCATTCAGAGGATGGTGTGGACTACTCACCCCTTCGCAACCCACGTTCTCCGCCTGAGCCTCCGGCCGAGCCACCTGCTATCAAGTTCATTCCCGCAACTCCATCTGGGGCGACTCCAGCGCACGAGCGCCGGCACCTGATGGGAAATTACTTCGAAGAGATGGAACCGAAGCCCAAGCGGAGTGTGTCACTTGTTCGTAGGGTACTTCCCCGAAGGCGCCATTCGGAATCTGCGGCATCAACAAGCCGACCTACGTTCCTCAGTCGCACATTCTCCCTGTCAAGGGGCGTCCGAAAATTTGCGGAACCATTCGGTACGGAAAGAAGTAGCGACAAGGCTCTTCCAGACCCACCGTACCCTACAGTAGAGAACCCTCCGGCGGACGATCGTATGCTTCATCCTTTCTGGCAGCCGGCGTATTCCGACTTCGACTTGGACACCGATTCGTCCTCGTCATCTGAAGACGACGAGGAGTATAACAATGACGGGCAGTATGAGAGGGTATACCGCTACCCGCCGATCGATAACCGGCCGCGTCGCAGCCTGAGCCAGCGACTGAAGAGGACCTTTGCGGTGCTCCCACTTGATGATGACGTTGGCCGCCGGTTTGACGACACTACCGCGTCTGGAACCGAGCGCCGTACTATCGAACGGACGCCGAGCGGCAACCTCCGAGTCGTAAGGCGGCGTAGGAGTCTCGATGAAGATGGAGAGACCTCACAGCAAGATGTGAGGCCGTATACGGCGCCCGACAGCCCTGACCCGACGCCATCGTTCTGGCGTGGGTATCGCAGAGGCAATTCAGCGCGCTCGAGCGAAGTGGAGAAGAAGAGCTTCCTGCCGACGCTGGGAAGTAAGATCGGGGGGCTACCGCGCAGGCTAAGTGAACGGAGGAGGGAGAAGCGGACGACGGAGCTGCGCCGGAAGATCAGTGGCCCGAGAGAGGTACGGGATGGTGTTGGAGAGGTTATTCAGCGGGGAGGATATCACGTTTGAGGAGCAGGTGACTAGGCATCTGGACATGCCATGAGGTTTTGCTTTTATTTTTGGCGTTTAGAGGTACTATGGCGTCGTTTCCGTCCCCTCATGACGAAAGACGGGACCGGCTTCCGGCATTTGTTTTGATGTGTTACGACTTGATGGCTGATGATTGCTTTATGTTGTTCGTATATACGACGGATGAATTTCAGAACGGAGCAGCTGGATGATTGGAACTTCTTCGATGTATAGGAGGAAACCTCATGAATGTCTGGATGAGATTGATGCGGGTCATTGATGTATCATAGAGTACGAATGGTATCGCGTTTTGAGTTCTTGCGCAAAGTATGAGTTCTCTCGTGGTCGACAGGCAAAGTGCTTGTTCTTGTGGAAAGTACTCTAGGGGATTTGCAAGACGCTGAGGCTGATGGCGAGAAAACATTGATTGCGAGGCTGTACACCTATGGCAGTAATCCTACATGACGACCCCTTGGGGCTTTCTTCTATCCCTCGAACGCCAGCGCCATCCCATGACTGAAAAGCAACGTATCCCTTACTTCCTCCGCCCTCCGACCGTGGATATAGAAGCACAACCACATTTCTAACCTCGCTCAAATAACCCGCTCCGTAACCATATGTACCCTTATCTCCTCTCGTCCCTTCCAGGATAACCCGGCGGCGGCGCACCAGGAGGCGCACCGAATCCGCCACCGGGCGGAGATGGGCCCGGCGGGAACTGGCCCGGCGGGGGAGGCATGCCGGGGAAACCGGGGAGGTTGGGAGGGGGAGCCCCAGAGCCGGGCGGAGGGAAAGGAAGGCCGCCAGGTAGAGGCGGGGGCGGGAAGGGTAGGTTCCCTGGGCCGCCCTTTGTGGGGAAGGGTGGCAGGGGAGGAAGATTCGTGCCTGCTGGCGGGGCTTATCGAGGTTAGTTCATCCAGAACCCAAACGCGCGCCTAGAAAGCTTCCGAAAGAGCAACAAATTGGGATGACGTACCGGGGGGAGCACCAGGCGGGAATGATCCAGGAGGGCCGCCTCCGGGTGCATTAAAGGGGGGCGCGCCTCCGGGAGGGAAGGGGAATGGCGGGAAGGCCTGACCGGGCTGATTCTGCGGGAGCATGGGGTTCGCGTGAGCCTGGCCCTCAGCGGCGTAGGAGGAAGTGATGGAGTCGATGACGGACTGGGCCTTTTCGTGGCCGATTTCTGCGGGCGTGTTAGCTTGTCGCACAACCGAGTGAGGGGCGAGTGTGGGTGGCGGCGGATAGGGAATAGGTGAGTGACGCACGTTGGTAGTAGTCTACGACATTTCGCAGGTGGTTCCGGCCGCTGTTATGCGCCTTGCGCACGCTCATCGAGTCATGCGTGAGGTAGACGTCGCAGTAGTCGCCTGCTTCTCGTCAGTGGGGAGTTCCCTTCGAGGTTAGATTGGGGAAGGACCTACAGAAGACTGGAGGTAAATGTTAGCGTACATTCAGTGGAACCGCAGTTCATAATTTCTGGGGCAAAAAACTTACACTTCGGCATTTTGGCGGCTGCGTGGGCTTGCGCTGAGTCTCGTATGTCGCAAAACGTCGAGCTAAGGCCAGGATAAAGACGTGGTCGCGAAGCGGCAGAAATGCAGCTTCGGGGACGAGGCTTCAAGTCACGTGAAAGTGCCAAGACGAGGCTTTCCTTATTCAGTGCCTCCTATTGGCAAGAAGCTTTCGTTCAGGCCAGCAAACCAGAGGCAGGGATTAACCCCTTGAAGCTAGCAAGTACCCAGGTACACACTAACGCGACACATCACCAACTCGTCCCGTCCACACCCCCTTCGCCCAACGTCACGACAACCCACCTCGTCAATTGTCCCTTTCCACCCGCCTTCTTTGCTTGTTTGTTTCTTTTTCAATATATCACACATTAGACCGACAATGACGCAACGGCTGTCCCTGCTGCGGCTCCTCTGTAGCGTCCTCCTGCTGGTGACCTGCGCCCAGGGCCTGCGGTTCGAGCTAGAGGCGCGCAAGGCTAAGGATGTGCGGGAGCGATGCATCCGGAACTTTGTGGGGAAGGACACACTGGTTGTCGTTACGGCAATTGTTAGCGGTAACAAAGGCGATGGGCAGACGGTGAACATGCAGGTGAGTCTTGCGCCCTCTCCACGCTATATGCCTTTTGGTGCTGGAGGGGTTGAGACTAACGAATGCCTCGACAGATTCGGGATATGCTTGGGAACGAGTACGGGCGTCCGAGGGACGTCGCGGGCGAGAAGCGGATAGTATTCACGGCTCTCGGCGACGCTGCCTTTGACGTGTGCTTCGAGAACGTCAAGACGGGTATGGCCCTCTCCCCCCGGGGCCTCTTCGCCCGATTAAAACACGCGCTAACCCCCCTCCAGCCAAGAACAACAAGTACCTCTCCCGCGACGTCGAGCTGGACATCGACATCGGCGCCGACGCCAAGGACTGGGCGGCCATCCAGCAGACTGAGAAGCTCAAGCCGGTCGAGGCGGAGCTGCGGCGCGTTGAGGAGACCATCGCCGAGGTGGTGTCGGAGATGGAGTACCTGCGACTGCGCGAGCAGAAGCTGCGGGACACCAACGAGAGCACGAACAGCAGGGTCAAGTACTTCGGCGTGGGCACCACGTGGCTGCTCATCGGTCTCTGGGCGTGGCAGATCATGTACCTGCGGGCCTATTTCAGGTATGTCTTCTTTGAGATATTCGGAGCTGGAAGGCGGTGCTGGTTGCTAACAGATGTACTAGGTCAAAGCACCTTATCTGAGTGAAGGTTTATGGGCGTGAGGAGTGGTGGATGACGGCTAGGTGTGGGATGTTTAGATCTCGATGTTAATGACATGGGCAGGCTAGGGCAGAGGCTCTGTCCTGGCTGTAGAATAACGGATAGAAAATATGACAGCCATGCTCGTTTCTCCTAGTCGAGGCCGGTGAATGTCAGAGCGTTTTCTCTGTTGGGGGGACTTTTTGCTATCGTTGCATTTACAAGGTAACAACAGTTGGGCCAGTAACTTGCCTGGAAGCTATAGAAGCCAAAATTTGTGTTCGAAACTTAAAGCCCTGTGCCGCCAAAGGGATCCGTCCGTTCAGCGCTCATCTGTCCCATATCCCGGTTGCTTGGTAATGGCGCGGCTCGATTGGACCCTCCACTTGACGTAATTCGGAGAAAAGCCACCCGGAGCCGCAGACCTCGGTTCCGCACGGCCTAGCTCCCAGCTCCAAAGACCGAAAACTTCCAACACCAGCACTAAAACCCTCCCTTCCCCAATATAGCCTTTGAAGCCGCCGGAACCCCGGAGTCTTCAGCATGGCTTCCCTACGCCCACTGCGACTGGTCGGCGCGCCGCTCATGCGCTCAGCCCGCCTCTTCTCTTTGACTGTGCGTGCCGCGTCGGGAGATGGTCCGGCCGTCAAGTACAACGCCTTCCGCCGTCACGACGAGAGCGACGACACCCTCCGCGCGCGCCTCCTCTGTACGTCCCGCTGAACACTACCATGTTGGAGTGAGGAATCTTAAGCTAACCGTGCACATAAAGACCAATCCCGCTACCGCGGGACTCTCGAGTCCGACCTCCTCCTCTCAACCTTCGCCTCCTCGCACCTCCCCTCCATGACCCGCCCTCAGCTCGAGGCCTATGACGCCTTCCTCCTCGAGGAGGACTGGGACATCTACTACTGGGCCACCCAGGACCACCCCTCCGTTCCCCCTCCCCACGACGAGGTCCGCGCCCCGCCTCCCGAGCCCGCCAACTCCACCCCGGACAAGTACGCGCGCGAGCCCGCCGAGGGCGAGTGGGGGCCCATCGCGGGGAACTTCCGCGCCGGTTACAGGGGCGTTCCGGACAGGTGGAGGGATAGCGAGGTACTAGCGCTGCTGAGGGAGCATGTGAGGGAGAGGAGCGTCGGCGAGGGGAAGGGGGGGATGGCGGCGAGGCCGAAGCTTTTTGGGGAGGGGACGGAGAAGGATTGATGGGTACGGAGTGAATTTGTACGTTTAGTGCGTTTAGAAGACAAATTATAGACGGTAGATACCGACGTAGGGAATCAATCTCTTTCATCGTTGGACTGAGAACCGGCTACTCCCTAATGCACCAAACCCAAAAAGTCCAGCAACCCCAAGACCTAATGCCCGTCCTCCAAACCCTGCCCGCTTCGCAATGATGACCGTAGAAACAGAAAGGAATGCATCTCTTCATAATATACTTAACGAAAGAAAGAACAAGTCATTCGCCTCGTACCCTTTGCCCTACACCTTCCAGAAAAAAAAAACAAAATCCATCCAGTCTTCATCCCAAGGTATCGTGGAACGCCCGAAGCCAGTAAGCCACAGACCCTCGTACCCTCGCCAACGCGAGTCATGCAGAGGATCCAACAACGGGCCGCGCCTCACCCGTTCCCCTCGGGGAGTATCCTCCCCAGACTCCTAATCACCTCCATGACCGGTATTTCACTCGTCCCCGCCGCACTCCTCTCCCTCTCCTCCCTCTCCCTGAGTCTTACTGCCCCGAGTCCTAGCACCCTATCGGCCTCCCTCCCTGCGGTCGCCACCCTCTGCTCCAGTTTGTGCACGTTGTCCGCAAATATGTCAACCCGCTGTCCGAGCGTCGCCTGCACCGCCTTTAAGCGGCTTGCTGTGCGAGCATGTATTGCCGCAAATGACGTGTCCTGGGCTGTTAGGGAGCTGAAGATCTTACGTTCCGCCGGGTCAAGGAGGGATTCGTTTGGTGGTGGTAGACGCGAGGATTCTGCGTCGTCTGGAAAGAGTGGCTCGGGGTTCAGCCGTATCCGTTTTAGAGACTGCCACATCTTTTTTTGTTCGCGTAGCCTGAAGAAGCCATGTCAGTACAGAAACGCAGTATCTAGATAACACGTTTCGGGCCATACCTCTTTATCTTCTCCTCGAGCTGTTGGATCTTTCGCTCGTGCTCTATATTCCTGGGGTTTGGCTGTTTCGCAACAGCCGCCGTCGCGCTCTCCTGCCGGTCGAACCAGTTGGAGAACTCAGACTTGTTCTGAAAGTCCTTGAGCAGCTGGTCTTGTATCGCGCGTGCTACACGGGACTGTTAGCAAAATCCTTCCTATTCGTCTCGCAACGTTCTCGTACGTACCACCTAATATTGCCCCTGAATCCACTGACCCAAGCCGGGGCTTCTCCGCGAGCGCCCTCTCTCCACACCACGTCAGAACCTGCCTCATCCTCCTCGGCTCCGGCAGCCCTTCTTCGACATGCTTGTAGAACTCTCCCGTCCCGACCTCGCGATGCGGCAGCGCCGTGTGGCCCATCTCGATCAGTGAACTCGCCCTGCGTCCCCGAGACCCCAGGCTACTCCGCCTGCTCGCCGTAGCCCCCTTCTTCCGCATCTCCTTGTTCCGGTTGATAACTGGCGTGTCGCTCATCGGAAGCGCCACCCTCTCCGCGCCTTCCGCGTCCGCATCCGCGCTCGGCGGCGGGAGTGCCACCGGCGTCGCGTCTGCGCGGGACTTTTCCCTTGGTGGGGCCCCGTTGACCTGGGTTGCGTCTGACTGCTTGCGAGGGTTCCGCCGCGTCGTTCGCTTGGGAGCTACGTCGGGGGTTTCCTCCGGTTCTGCGCTCGCCTTCTGCCGCCTCCCTGACCGCCTTCTCGGCTCAGCAGTCTCATCCTCTAGGGTCGTCCTAGCGGCGGACTTCCTCGTTCGCGGCGCGGGTTTAGGGGGCTCTTCTTCTATCGCGGGGGTCGTCTTCGCGCGCTTCGACGCGCGGGCGAACTTGAAGTCTCCATCTTGTTCATCGTATTGTGCTACTCTCTGGGTCAGCTGAAGTCGCTCAATGCCCACGAGTGCGCCGCGCTTGCGTAAGCGAGAACACTCCTCGTGCGTAAAGCAGGGTTAAAATCCGATCTCCCACGTACCAGCAATGCGCTTGCTCTTGCGCCGTTCCTGATTGCTCATGCTAAGAACTTGTAGCGGCTGTCGGGTATGTAGAACAGTCGTCATGGATGGCAGAGTTCCATGAACATGGAGAAGGATCAGTGCGTTCCGGGTCGTGTATGATGTGTTTATTTACTCGATGCGACAGCGCTCCTTGTCGTGAGGTCCCGCCGAAATGGAAGGTCGTCGTCGTGTGATCTAGGCGGAACCGTGCCGAGAGGAAAGACGCGTCAAGCAGGGCCGTCGGTAATCGCGTTTACGGAAAGTAGCTCCGCAAAAAGTTACTCGATGCGAAATATTTGGGCTCTCTATCCGCCCTCGTGCGGAGCTAAATCGTCGGCGCGCGTCGTCGCGATGGTGTCGGGTTCAGTAGTGGGAAAGAGCCGCGGTCGACAGTTTCGTCGGAATTGTTTACATGAGGGACACACACGCAAGGCTCATTGGGGGAATTGGGGGGGAATCCTGGCGGATAAGGGATTTTGCCCAGGTGCGGGATTACGCTAGTCCATATTAGGAAAGGTCCTTTCCCAGCCACAGAAGCCACGGGTTTACTAGCCACATATATCCCACTGCTGGAGAGTCTCGGATTCTACGTCATTCCCTCTCAATACCGGTCGCGTCGATTGTGCTGGTTTACACCAACGAAAACACCAAACAGAACTGAATGATCGCAGCGCTTTGAATCATAACTTGCATTGAAGCATGCCAGCTCTTTGTGTACATGTAGCTTCCGTTTTCCCTAGCTACCTCTGCCCCCTAAATAAGGTCAGAAAACATCACAAGACAAATTAAAACCGAAACAGATACCAACCCCCAGACCCCTCGCAAAGAACCATTTTGCCTCAGAAACGCCGCTGGATACTCCTCCCCTCCTCGCTGTACCAAAGACAAACATGCCGTGTTCCGCGTCTCTTCGCCAGTGTCCTTTTGACGCGTACGCCCAACCCCTCCCGTGTCCACGTACAAGCCACTAAACAACCAAGAAATGAGCAAGGACCAGCGGCCATGACCAAGCCACCTCAGCGGAAGGCCCAAGCTGAGACGGCGCTCCATTGTTACTACTATACAGCTGCCGCCAGTCCTTCGTAGTATGGAGGGGTACGAATCTCACCACTCTTCGGCGCGAACTCAGTCATCCACGACGCAAAACTGCCGTGACATGAGCCCGCCGCCGCCTCTGAGCTAGGCAGAGCGGATGCTCATGCCATGGGATGAGAGTCGATCCTATGCGCGAGGCATAGTTGATGCGGGCGTTCGAAGATGACCACGCCATCTCGGACAGCCTCAACTCGAACCGATTCAACGTTTAGCTGAATCGCCGCTGGAGCGGCTGGCCCGTTGCCATCACCTGCTGGTTAGGCATAGGAGGCGCCGCCATACCATATGGATTCATTTGGCCATTATAAGGCTCAACGACTTGCATGTATGGGCCCTGCAGCGACGCCTGCTGTTGTGTAACGGGGCAGTCTTTGTGGGCTAGCAGTAGTGTCTTGAGATTCACGACCTCCTCCCTCAGCTGGGCGATCTGCGCGGTGAGAGCCTCATTCTCATTGCTGAAAAGCTCCACCTTGGACTGCAGACTAGCCAACCACTGCTTCTTACGCTGACGACACTTGAGCGCCGCGACCCTGTTTCGGAGTTAGCCCAAACATTTACAGAGCCAAAGCACGCATGGGACCTATCCTTACCTGTTTCGCTCGAGGAAGTTCTTTCGCTTCTCCTCGTCTGTCATCTTTGACTTCGAACTCGACTCGTTTTCCTTAGACTCGTCATCTTCGTCGTCAGAGCGGTCCTCCTCCGCAGCTGCGGCAGAGGCTGTAGTCTTCGCCTTCTTGGCAGGTCCCTTCGTGGGCGCATCCTCGGCCTTCCTTCGCCCATTGGTCGTAGTACCATTTGCAGTATTCTTCTTTCCCTTGCCCCTAGTTGTGGGCTTCGGCGGCTCCCGCTCTTCCGAACGTGCACTACCGCTCTCGCTTGAGCCTCGAGCCGACCCTGATGGCGGGGAACCGTTTCCATTCACCGCAGCCACAGGAGCCGTAGGGTTTTGGGCTGGTAATGGGGGTGGCGCCGTCACCTGCGTTGCTGGCGCCTGGGGAGCACTAGTCTGGGGCTGGGTTACGGGGACACTGGTAGGGTTCTGAGCACTACTTCTGCCTTGGGCCAACATGAACAGCCCGTTCGCGGCATCATTGTCATGAAGGTCGAAGGGCCCACTTTGCTTCGGTTCCGACTTTACTGGCGCACTCGTCGGGTTGTTCGATGCCGCGGCGGGCTGCGACGTAGGCGGTTGCTGCTGGTTCTCAGCGGCGTTCTGCATTTCGCGTTTGGCTGCCGCACTGAGCGCGGTCCGGTGGAATTCCAAAGTGCTCGGGGTGGCGCCACCTCCAGCAAGTTGGGCGAGGAGCGCCGAGTTGGGGCTTGGGGCAGGGAACATTGATCCACTCCCTCCAGGAGTGAGACCGGTCCTCAACGAAGATTCATTGGGAGTCGGGAATCCACCCCTTATATGAGACGTTTCGCCGAAGTAATCATTGGCCGGTCCGGAGAGCATTGC
The DNA here is from genome assembly GCA_030271035.1 of Microascus cirrosus. Lineage (NCBI taxonomy): Eukaryota > Fungi > Ascomycota > Sordariomycetes > Microascales > Microascaceae > Microascus > Microascus cirrosus. The sequence continues at coordinate 80,737 of JAMBUN010000036.1, forward strand.
AGGGCTCAGTGGCCCAGACCGTAGAGATCCGCCAGGCCAGTTGAAAGGTGTTGTGCCGCCTCCCGGGATTAGAGACGAGGGGGATGTAAGGGCGGCGACAGAGGGCAACTTAGTGCCACCAGGAGTCTCAGGAGCGCCGAATGACTGCTCGAATGGATTTGGCTCTAGGCTGAGAGAACCTTGCCCTTGACCAGAAGAAAAGTAATCCTCCCCCTCACCGTTCTGTTGTCCAGGTCGAGGTGGGGGCGCAAGGGGCTTCGATCCATCGGCGGAGGCAGACGGACCATCTGGTTTCGTACTCGTATCGGTTTGCTTCGGCTCGGAAGGCGCGTCTAAAAATTATCGAGATTAGCAACAGCATCCCCAAGTTGATGGGCAAGGACAGTGCACGAACCTTTCTGCGCAGGGGCCTGAGGGTTCGAACCCTTGGGCGACTTAGACTCTGCCGTAGCGGCAGTCTCCTGAGGAGCTTCCATGGCCGAGATACTATATGTGCAAATAAAATAGACGAGTATGAAAGGAAAACAAGAGCGCAGTGGTCGGCAAAATCAAACTAGACTGCCGACGATGGGTGTCCGGAGCGATGAGGTCAGAGGTCGGGCATAGGACGACGCGAAGTAAATACGAAAGAACCGTGACGGCGCAAATGTAGAAACCCGAAAAATATGGCCGAACCCAATTGGGTCAGTTCTCGGGAGGATTCGAGATCGCACCAGAGCGCTGGAGGACGCGGGCTGGTGACGTCGGTGAGGCGGAGAGGACGCGGGCAGACTCGAGAAAGGCAAACGGAGAAATATACAGTAACATCAAAGAATCCACGTCTATCGTGGCTCTAAACGCGGCGTGTAAAAGGCGCAGGATTATCGTGTGTCGTTGGGCTAAAAAGTGTGGTTGGTTTGTAATGATGGGTGTGTGCGTGGTGGTGATGTTGGAGGACAAGGGGAAAAAAGGGCGACGTCAGTGGACGTATGACGTTTGTGTGGGAGGAGAGACTGGAAAAGGGAAGGGAACGTCTCCGGGGAAAACTCTTTTTCCATCATTCGATACATGCTCGGCACCTAATCGGGGCACTGTGCCAGGGGGGCCGCCTGCCACAAGTGGGCGGGACACGCACTGGCTGCACCCAACGCAGCACGAGGCTGATTGTTAATCCTTCCCGGGCAGGCATGGGGGCACCCATTACACCTGCCCCATACAGTGTGTCATCTCCGATTACTCTCGATCGACTGGTTTTCGCGAAGCCGCCGAAGGAAGCTGTGGCACCCTTTTGACCCGAACTTCTAAACCGCCCCCCGCCCGCACGGTGCGCGCGAAGAGTTCGCAAGCATGGGGGGGCAGAGCGGCCTGAGGTTCACCACCCGTTCATGATGTAACTGTCCGTATACCGTAAATTTACTGTGTCATCTCGATCAACAACTAGCTAGAGGTCGCGTCCCCCGGTACTCGCCGACTCCGCTAGCCTCTCGCTGGCTGAGCGCCGAGATGGATAGCAGTGGATAACACGATATAGCCGTTAGGGACGGACTCTCGAAGGCTGAAAGTTAGGCCGAGGTTTCCCCCTTTCCTAAGCTGGACGGCAGAGCAATGGCCGGCGGGAGACTCCGGTGGCTCCTGCCTCCGTCATCATTTGTTCCTCCAGCCATGGGCCCAGCCTTCAACTAATGTGAGGCATCTAGTCAAAAATGATTTCCGGACAGACTAACAGGGCCATTCTACCACCTCTTTCTTCCTTGTCGCATGCACGTCGTGATCCAAATATACTCATCGACTGTCCTCCAAGCTCGTGAAAATTCGGTTTCTACGCGCCTCTTGGAGCTGTTATTAAATATTACCGTGGCAAAATGAGTCTGGTACGGAGTATTACGACATGCTGCCCACTGATGGTAGCGCGGGTGGGGCACTTCCTCAACGCGCGACGTTACTGGCTCTGGAAGGCGGTCAAGAAATGGCGACATGGTCCCCCTCAGTCCCGAAGCCCACTCAGAACGGACGTTCCGGTCCGTGAAGGCCCGCCCCTGCGCGTCCGCTGCTGGTGTCACCCGACGAAGGCGAATGGAGCGGCAGACACGACCAAATTTCGCCTCCGGGTTCCGTTCGGTTTCTCGTTGCAACAAAAGAGGCGATACAGCCGCCTCCCTTGGGCCGTTTATCAACCTCGTCATTTGTTTCGAGTTCTCAAGTTTCATCGGGTGCTGACCAAGGATGGCAGACACGAAACTTGCGAGATACAAACCGGCTTCCTTCTGTCTTCCAGTCAACGAAGGGTCAATTACCAAAAAATGACGTAACCGATTCATATCGATCACAGTGCGATCAGGACCCGCGGTTGCTCACCGCGATTGCTTGGGCGGTCGCGGGCGGACTTGGGGTTCGGACAAGCACTTGCCCCGTCTGGACCATTACCGTCACACTGGACTCGCATTGCATGTTATCTGGGCAGTCTGCGCGGGTCTACCTTGCCGTGTCCTTTTCTGAGTGCTTGTTGACTCGCTGCTCATTGCAGCTCCATGCTGGCCAGCATGGGCACGCAGGTGTCCCGACGAAAGTTAGAGGATCCGACGTGCCCTGACACGGCCCCAGGCCTCCACTAGCAAATCTCGAGTTGTCCACAGATCTCAGATTCTATCTATGCCATCCCTTGAATATCTTCTGTGCCAGCACCCTACTTTTCTCTTCGATGTTGATCGCAGATCGAACCTACTGACCTCTTGCGACCGTAGATCCTCCGATCTGAGGTTTTGGAACTCTCCTGTACACCGAGCGAGAGCAATGTGGGAAAATTACTTTTCGGGAACATCTGCTATCGGTCCTCGGGCCGGCCACCATCTCGATTGGCTCCTCGATAGTCTCATTAAACGGCCAATGAGCTTTGGTAAAATGCTCTCTCTCCAACTAGAACGTGTCACCCAACAGGACATCCCCAGCATCAGCCACAGACAATCGAGCACTCTTATCATAAACAGTTCTGGAGAGTTACAGGCGTGTCTGGGTGCGCTCGGTCGCCTTTGTGACCCGGAAGCCGTGCCGTGGCGCATGCACCCTCAGAGCCGTCCCTGCAACATCCCTCGCGCTAGTCTCAATGACCACCTCCGTGCTGCTGAGGCTCACGAGATTGCCAGTGTCTTTGTGCGAGGCGCCCGAGTCGGTGGGCCACACGGTGACGAGATCGCCCACGTTCAACCCTTCCGCAATCACCACGCTATCGCCCTTATCTACGGATCCCGGTGACTCGTTCCAGGGCGACGTGGTGGTAAGCTTGAGGGCATCCTCCCCCGATATTTCCTCCGCTTGCCCCAAAGACTTCTGAGCCTCTTTAACAGTCTGTTTGAACCTCTTAATCCACGCCATCGTCCTCGGATATGTAGAATCAGAGAAGATCTCCCTAGGAAGGGCTCCAGGGATCCCTGAGACCCAGTGCAGGGGGAAGATTGCCTCAATGTCCGCGACCCGCGGTCCGTCCGTCCCGAGAACCCATTCCCTACCATCCGCGAGCAAGCCATGCTCAAGGAACTCAAACGCCTTCTTCACCTCGTTGATGGCCTCGGGCCTCCCCTTGTTAATCGCCTCACTCGTCAATTTTCCGCCCATAAACTCGCTCCTATCCTTGAGGAATACTGGGTCCTTTAAATGCGGTACATTCCCGGGGAGGACACGGAACGCGTTGACGAAGAGACCACCATCGATGCTATAAGTCTGCAGGAGCTGCTCGAGAGCCTTATCACTACTCGTTGTGGCTCCGAGAGGCGGCTTTTCGGGGTGGAGCTCTTCTAACTTCTGGATGATGAGGCGGGTGTCAAGGTAGACATCGCGGCCGATGCTCAGGAGAGGGATGCGGCGGTAGTTGACACCCAAGGCGGCGATGTCCGGGCGGGGCATGACGGGCGGCTGGAGCTGTTCGTCCGAAACATCAGCTCGTGTTCTAGAGAGGAGTAGAGGAGATCGTACTGACACATTCTTTGTATGGGATGCCACGGAGCGCAAGGTACCAGACTATCCTTCGCGCAAACGGTGAGACGAGGTAGTGGTAGAGAACGATGGGCGGCGGGCCCGTTCCCGGTGTCGACGTCATTCTTTCCCGCGTCGTGAACTACGGTCCAAGCTACCGAGCTTCAACTGTCAATGGTGCAGGCCGTAATGTAGGTAGATTGAATTTCGTGGCGTCGTTGTTTTCGGGAGAGAAACCTTGTCCTCCCTTTTAAGAGCGAAATCTAGAGGCAGGCCGAGGCTCAAGAGCTTGAAAGGCGTGAAGACGCAATACCCCGCAACGTGGAAGGGGAGCGGTGGAGCGGAGTTCCGGCTCGTTCAGACCCCCAGACGCAGCTTTCCTTACCTTCTACTGTAGACCTCTTACTGTCCCTTTTAGTAACGTTCCTCCAGCGGCACCTACCTGTGGCCAATCCGGCTACTCCCCGCAGTGTAAGTGGGAGCTGTTGTGAAGATGCCTCGGCTCGGAGCTAAAGTGGGGCTTCCCTGCCCACGTGGGGCGACGCAGGGAAGTATGCCGGAACCCCCTTCCGGGAGGTCGGATCCGGCCCCCACGGCCCCGGCAAGAACTAACTATGCGGTGCAGGGGGAAGGCATATACCAATATTCTCAGCTAGACTTAACAATTGTTGGGGGACGTCATGGGTGTGTTGTTGCCGACGTGATAAATCTAGACGACAATCTGTCGTTCGTATTATTGACCACCACGAGAACTTGTCTATAAAAGCATCGATGCCCTCCAAGAACAGAATATTAGCCAGTTTCATGAGATATAATACGTAGCAGCTCGATACTGATATAACCTACCATCAACGAGCATGACATAGGCAACAGTATACAAGAACAAGCTGGCGATAGGACGAACTCACTGTATAGTTCTCATCTGTACCGCGAGAATTTCTGCTTGTTCCACTGGTATATATACTTCAGCTACGCTAACGCTGTGGACTTCCTGTCCTTAACTAGTCCAGCCGACAACAGACCTCATTCCGAGCGTTTGAATATGCAACGTAGCATATTGAGGAGCTTTGCCAGCCTAGTCACGAGTGAAGCTGTCTGGAAGCCACTTCGTCAGTTCTCGCAAGATCGGATAATTCTAGGGGGACGACAAGGGCCCAGTAGCTGCTCTTAAAGAATTTTTGGACGAGGAGGACGTAGAGAAAAGAAACTCTTAAAATTTGGAGTCATCTGCTCCTATCCTTCCGACAACGGCGGGAATCACGTCGTATATGACCCAGGCTCCATTGGCATGTAGTACCTACGCCTATCCTTATTCGTATCCTTATTGTTATCGGTTGTTGCAGTAGTGGCTCTACCATACGTGACCTTGGGTGGCAGTTCGTGAGGCCGGGGCGGAGTGACACATTGTAAGCCTGCAATGCCCTTGGTCTATTCCGGGTTTAGCAAAATCTGACGATAACTTAATTCATAGGGCGGGAAGACTGTACATAATGCAAGTAACGCACGTGAGGACAAAGTTCTATTACTCTTAGGAGGTAAAAAGAGCGAGGTAAAGAAACTTAAGCGGGTCGCTACAGCGCCAGTTGGTAATGCGCGACAGGTTATTGGATATATCTCTATATCTGCCGCTGGGCTCGTACGTTTAGTGCGTCCACCCTACCGGCATTTGCCGATAGGGGCGGGTACGTTTGCCCGAACAGGCAGGAGAGGCTTCGACACTTTTCTTTGACTCAGATCCCTTCTCCCCGCCGTAACACGGCTCCTATATGATGCACGACATCCGGAGAATCTTTCAGCATCTATATACGCATAATAGAGACCATTCCCATTTGTATCGACAAACCCGGCTACTCTCTCCTCCAGCAAATACAGCGTCGATAAATCCCGCCAGGGAGCCAACCACTTTATTCTACAATGTACCTCCGAGATGCCCATGTGGAAAAGGACCTTAGCGTCCTCCACCAGCTGGTCCGAGATAATCCACTTGGCCTTCTTACCACCGCCATAAAGACAGAATCGCACCCCTTCCTGCAGGCGAGCCACATCCCCATGGTCCTGGATGCCCCCTCCGAGACAGAGCCTGGCGTCCTGCGCTGCCACATCGCGCGCCAGAATCCACAAAGCAAGGCCATGATCGAGGAGCTCACATCAGGCGCTGACCCGAAAGGCAACGGAGGCGCTCTTGAGCACGAGGTCTTGGTGACGTTCACCGCGGACCACCACCACTATGTCACGCCGAAGTTCTACATTGAGACTAAGCCGGACACGGGGAAGGTGGTACCAACTTGGAACTACGCCGCGGCGCAGGCATACGGGCGCGCGAAAGTGTACTTTGATTCCAAGGCTGAGGAGACTGGGGCGTTCTTGGATTCGCAGATCGCGGCCTTGACGCGGAATTCTGAGGCCGATATCATGGGCTATACAGGGAAGGAAGGCCAGCCAAAGGCCTGGGAAGTGACGGACGCGCCGGGGAACTACATCGACATCCTGAAGAAAAACATTATCGGCATTGAGATCGAGGTCGATAGACTGGTGGGGAAGTTTAAGATGAGCCAAGAAATGCGGAAGGGGGACCGGGAGGGCGTGGCGGATGGTTTCTTGGGTATGAAGTCCGAGACGGCACAGGGGGTCGGAAAGATGGTAAAGGAGCGTGGGGAGCTGAAAGACGCGGCCAGCAATCTCTCGGCCTAGGGTTGCACTGCTATATCCTGGCCGGATTGCGGGCTCGTCGTCAGCGGAATGGTTGGAAGACTCAGGAACCTAGCGTCTAGACTCGGGGCTCACTTACGACTTAATGAATTGAGACATTGGTAGACAATAATGCAGCGGTGACAATTGCAGCTCGCTAGTTTTCTTCATCGCTCGCGTGAAAATATGTTTCTTCTTCCTTTTGGGGGAGCGTAACAGATAACACAGGCACATACACATATGTAGTACCGGTACCAAAACTATAGTCTACTTAGAACGCGGTATAGTTGAGTATCCTATCCTCGAGAGGCCGCAGCACACTTGTTGTGTCATATTCCTCAGCCAACAGACGGGGTTGCTCAGCTCCCTGTTCTTAGCGTGATACGGCAGTCTCATGCCGAGCTCATAACTGTGACAGAGTTAGCACTACAGTTTATTTGCAAGAGAGTACTCTAACCCGCTCGTTTAAGATCGTGATATATTCCGTCGGCTAAGATAATAGAAACTCCTACCGAGTAAACACCGCACCCTCCGCGGAAACTTTATACTGCTGACCGTCCCGGTTAAGGAGTTCGATAGCAACAGATATGATTGACAGCAGACCCGGATGTTCTAGATTCTTGTTCGTGACGTTATTGACCCATCTATAAGCACCTACCAAGTCATCAACCACCCCGCAAAACGCAGTCAAGTGGAGCAGCTAACCCATGGTTGTTAGCAGCACAAAAACAGAAGCGACCTGCTAGGTGCCGGTCTATTTAGGGTTCCGGCCATTACATACCTCGTGGAGCAAGTTCCTCACGAACGAGTTTCCGAGCACGCCGTCCATGCGGCGAATGTCAACGCTTTCCCCTCTCTCTTCTACTTGAAGATTTCGGCGGCATTTGAAGCCGTCACCTGGTCAAACACCGGCTGTTCCCGTTTTGTAAAAATTATTCTTCTTTTGACACTTGATCCAAAGGGGCTGGAAGGGGATGGTCTGGGGTATATTTCGTCGGCCGGACTAGGGCGGATTGTTCGGCTCTCGCGCTGTAACGGCTAGGATCTTGTTGGCCACCGCCTCCCAGTTGTCCAACTTGCTATCTTCGTCCGCCATCTTTAAATAAGCATGTCCCAGCAGTCTATACTTCCGGGTAACATGGTGTGGGACGTCTGTTATACCCGCTGGGCTTTTGACAGTGGTGAGCTCCGGACGGCAGACGAAGAGCTATGGAAGGCCGGTCAAGTCGGTAAACGGCCATTCCTTGAGTTGGACAGACGTCCATGCCGCGGGATACGTATGTACCATGGCGTATCTAGTGCTCCTTGGACAAATCACGAAGTCAAAGTAATGTTCATCCATCCCCCGAACCGACGGTTGTGACAGGGTCACGGAGCAAAGCGCCGAGTTCCTCGTGGCGGATGATGAGAGTATCACCGGCGCGACTATCATGAACGAGGACTATAATCTGTGTAAGTACAGGCTATATATACCCCTTAGTCCTCCTACGAAATATTAGTTACTTCGTTCGATTACTTAGGGGTGGGTGCTATTACACCATGTGGTAACGGAGGCGCTGTCATTGCTGTAGGCTGTTTGCGCTATGATTTTTACGTCGAGGAGTAAAGGGACTCTCTTTTATGAAGTCTTAAGTGCGAGGTAAATCAAAATTACAATTAAGGACGTCCAATATCACATACATTAAGGTTTCGTGGTGGAAGAATTGTTCGACCTGTACGTGTTGCGGAAACAAACTCAACACCAGGCACCGTCCTGTGCTGGGTTCTGGCGCACGGAGGAGCTTAAGTGATAGTCCGTTGTAGACTTACAACGATAGTTTAAATTCGAGTCCATTGTTCGTAAGCCGCTCCACGTGTCCACCCCACATGTTTAGTTATATGGCGCAGGCTTACCCCCGAACCGATCGATACTGCTTAGCCCCACTCGAGTTCCCTATCCTCCCACCTTTTCGGATTATGGCCGGGATCAGTCCCGATGCTTTCGACAATGATGCAGGTTAGTTGAACAGGCATAAGCCGATCATGTCAACATGTCCGTCAAGCCCCAGTCTCAATCCGCCTTTATCACCCGCCTACCGCCCGAAGTTCGAGATGCTATATACCTTGAGCTATGGAGCTCCTGCGGCCTCCGCCAGCACATCATCTGGCACGGCGACGGCGCGGACAGGCACTTCTGCCGTTGGCCGTGCACGACGAGCTATGAAACCGGCGACCGGCTTCAGCGGGCGTGTGAGGACTTGAGGCGCCGCTTGGACGTCCCCCTGGGCCAGGATATAAGGAAAGTGCAGAATCCTGAGGCCGCGGATTCCTGCCGCCGTCTCCAGTCCCCGTGGATGAATCACTGGGAATGCGGTGAGCGGGCGGAGCAGCAACACGGCCTCCAGGCCATCTGCGGCTTTACCACTTCGGAAATCCGCTGCTGGAAGAAAGACCGGGTGGACAAAGGCAATGTGCCTCCCCAGAGCCCGTATCTCCCTATGCTACTATCGTGCAAGCTTATGTAGGTCGTCAGATCTTGAACCCATCTCAACAACGCCGTCCGAGGTTGCTCACCCCAAACCGGTCTAGGTCAGAGGAATGCCTGAGATCCATCTACACGTGGACAACCTTTGTGTTCACCGATTTGAGAGCTATTCAAATGTGGTTCGGTTACTGCAAGCTCCATCCGGCCATGAATACGTGGCCCAAGTTGGGGCTTACGCCGCCGGGTTTCTTCAAGTATGCCACTACCTTGGAGATCTCACTAAGTCCAGATTTTCCCAAGCTCCTTCTCTGCGCAAACTATGATATCCCCGGGATAGAACAGCGGCATCAAGTCTACGACTTTCACTGGTTACGGTTAGACCGGTTTCAAAACCTCCGCACTCTCAATATCTGGATATCGGCGCGGTCGGTTACGTGGTCTATCGAGGATGGAGAGCGCAATTATAATTTTACCGGCATCACCCAGTTCGACGTTGACGTCTTGAAAAAGGTGCTAGCTCCTCTCGGACAGGTGGGGTCAGTCACTCTAAGCACGCCCTTAGGCCCAGACGTCGGGCCGGACCACGGGTACGTGGAGGGTCTCGCTCTTCGGGTCTACAAGCGCGGCTCTGGCGATAGGTTCCATCCGCCACTGTACCTCATCAAGCCTGGCGGCACGTTTGATAACGTCATTCATACAAGTCCCACAAGGTACGTCCCAGTTCTCATCCCAATTTCGTTCTTTCTCCTAATCCTGGACCTAACCACAGGGAAGTACGGCTTTCGCGTAACGGCGGAACCCATCTTGTGATGAAAGGCGTATAAGGGCCGATAGTTTGGCAACGTCGTGCCGAGTTCAGTAAGTTGTTGACGAATATTACGGTAACGGGAAGAAGGCATTACTAGGGTGAACTGTCAGTCGTATAGTTAAATGGAGCCAAGCTGTTTGTTTTCTCCCAGCTACGGGTATAGTCGCCCGATGGCAATATATCTGAAGTTGGGTTAGCGCGAGTAGTGAAACGAGACAATGAGGACATTATTTATATAAGTATTTACCTACAGCCTAGTCTTCGTTTGGGAGTAAACTTCAATGTATACATAATGGTGCTATAACGAGCATAAAATAATCCCACCGTCTTTTATGCCTGCTCAGTCGACTCTATTCTATTGTTGCGTTGCCTCCAGCGGCGCAGCATATGTGTTTTCATATCATATCGTCCATATCAGGGATTCGCATATCCCAGAATACTCTTGTTCACTTCCCAATAAGCTAGACGACGATTTATGGCAGTCTGCTTCGTATACTGACTGTCTACTAAACCCCAAGCACCCATTCTCCGGCTTCGTCCAAAATTTCTGCAACATGACGCTCCAACACATAATTCCAGGGCCCTTGCTCTTGTACCCGGCCACAGCCTCCGAGTAGCTTCCCTCGGTCGTCCTCAACGCCCTTGCCACCTCTTTATCCCTAGTGATCTCCATCGTCGATGTGACATACGTGTTGATGGAAAAGAGTAGAGTTCTGGTCTTGGGCAGCTGCCGGGGCACCTGGCGCCCCACGCATAGGTTTATTGAGTATTTTCTCCACCTGCTCAAGGGTGAGATTGTGGTGTGTGTGGCTGATAGAGTAGTTGAAAGGGGCGACGGCAGACCCTACTTTAAAGCTCTGGAGGAAGCGGTCTATCGAATTGGAAAGTCTGGTCTTGTACTTGGGCACCTTGTCGGCGTGGATGTCCAGAGGTGTAAGCCGACGAGGTCTCGACGTTGAAACCTCCTGGTGGAGGCATGATATGAGCATGAGAGAGAACGAACCGGATTTTCTTGAAATACGCGCATTTGCTATGGACTTGTATATATGTACCAGGAGTAGCACTCTCTGCCCTTTTTCAATATTGTCCCGCTTGTCTCGGGTTCTTTGTAGAGAAGGTAGAAGTCCTCTGTGGCATCAAGGCCCATGACCTCAAGTGGATGATGCTTGTCCCACGTCGATGCCTCCAGACGAAAGTCCCAGAAATCGTCTGTGACGGTGTTCTCGACGACGTGAGAAGCTCAGAGGCGAAACGTCGTCTGACATCGTAGGATAAGAGTTCCTTTAAGAAGGCCTAAGTCTTCAAATAGGCCCTTTTCTTACTCCGGAAATCACGAGATGACTTCATTACGGTGTTCCCAAATAGACGCTTCGTAAGAGTATGCTTCTCTAGGTCCGTTTCGTCTAACTCGATCCAATTCTCTACGTCCACCTGCTTTAGGCCTATATAGTGTGCCACCTCCTTAGGTATGAAGGAAAACTTTATGGATAAGGCGCGGGACTTGTTACCCATCGTGAAATGGTACGGCCCATTGTACCAGGGCCCGGTAGGCTGGTGGCTTTAAAACAGCCTTCAGTCAAAGCAGGCTTTATGGGCTTGATTCAACCCACGGCTATAAATGAGGGCTCCTGGCCTCGAGCTTGACGCAATCTCAGTGTCAGCAAGTGGCTGAAAACTAGAGGCTGGCGGGGAGGGGAATACTATTCTTTTAATCGGCCTGTGGTGTGTAATCCCACTGCTCTTTTGCTGGTAAGTGAGAGACAACATACCGGCAGACCAAGGCCGCTCCGGCCCTAAGAGCGAAAACTGGAATTTTTGAGGACATGGCTTGGTAAGTGGCTGAGCCATGTGTTGTGAGTAGATACGGAGAGCCACCACGATGGCGAGATAGACCTGGTAGTGATCCCCTCTGCTATCCGTGAAGCTACAACTGTCGCTGCCTACTTCGGGCGAGTGGGAGGAAGGCAAGTTATATACGAGAAACTTAGGCCGATGACACATGGAGGAGCTACGTAGCTACTCCACCTACATGTACACGATACGGGGCCATTTTTCTTTATGGGATGTATCATACCCATCCCCGACTCAACGACTGGAGGCCCATTGGCTCAGCGGAACCCGTGTTCACATGTACTGATTTCTACAGGCAACGGGTGCGCTCCTCGTCCCGATGGCGATTGTATGCAGTGTCCCTACCAGCCGGGGCTGTTCGGCGAGGAAGGGACATAGATATCGGCGGTCACGGGCCCGGAGGTGTGGGGCAGTCGAGGAAAGGCGTCCGTTTGCCCCTCTAAAGGCGCCGATCTGGAGCGGGGTGTCTACGGTACTGGGCTTTTGATGACTCGATAGAATCATTTAGTGTGACGGGATGTGCATATTGTGTAGTTGTGGTATCTGGTACACGTATACATCAGAGTGGACTGCAGGTTCAAGGGCAAACTCTAGGAGGTGGAGGCAGCTTGCCTGGATGACACGGAGAGAAGTCCAGCGAGCAAGCATCCACTGACACATATGCCTTACTACCGAATACTAAAGCTAGCAGTGTCTCGCCGTGGATAGTAACTTGATGCGAGTAGTTGTTGTGCCTTTGAGACCTGAAATGGTTGCCAATCTCGGCCCAGAAAGTAGTCTGAGAAACCACGTCCGAGATGTGCAGATTGTATCTGCAATCCACGTCAAGTTAGAGAGCGATCTGTTTATCCTCCCAAAGCTCCCCTTCGTCATCGACGAAGACACAACCCTCGTCAGCGGCTCCGAAGACTCCGCCTTATTATACGATCCCGACGCTCGCGATTCGCCGGATGGTTGTTGTGCCTGGAGTCATGCCTGTGCACTGGCCGCTTTTAAAGGGATACCTGTTAACTCTGTAACTGAATCTGTATTTTTTCTGGGTGTAAAGAGGGCGGAGATAGGGGCAGGTGGGGCTTGGTTGATGTGTGAACTTGTCAACTGCATATTAGAGGGCTCCCCGAGGAGTCAACGATGCTGGCGGTGTTTGGAGAGAAGCCTTCCTTGAGTCCATTATCTCACCTATCAGCCTGAAGGCCTCGGATCCTAAGCCCGCGTAATCGTAGATGTTTTGGCACAAAAGCGACTTCCTTTCATGTATAGACTTCGGGTTCTGGGTCTCCCCGGCTGTGGTTCCAACGGAGGCGCCGGCAAACCCCGGGCGCTCCGGGGCAGCGTCGGCGTGGCTGACATAACGTGAAACAGGATCAAAGACTAACCAATTTGAGTTGCTGATGAACGAGGTCGACAAGGCTGTTCGACACCTCCCTCATGGTTGGAGCTCCTGGCCAGGGGGTTCAGGGCGCTGCACTTTTCAGACCTTTGAACTGGAAAGCCCTCGCGGACGATCTTGAGCACGGCGATATTAAGGACCACAGGTGCGCGGTCGGATGATATGGAGACCCTTACTGTTTGTAAAGGGCGGGTTGTATCAACACGAACGGCAGTAGATGGACCGTCTGGCTAACCAGCCCGGGGCGAGACTCGCAAAAGCCCACTTGGAGCCCATGCCCATGTTGAGATCCCGACTATTGATGCGCCATTGGTGGAACTTCATTTCTGGAACAACGGCCTTGGAATATCTTGTTTCTGAATCTTTGTGTGGCCGGAGAGGAGTGGACCACGCCCTGCAGGAATGCCTGCCACAATCATGATGTAGCTGAAGGGTTAGCTCGATAAGGTAGTGCAAGAATCGGGGCCATCAACGACTCGTTGAAGACCTATTCGGTGTGAACAAGCTCAAGGGCTGACAAGCTGCCGACCCTGTGTTACTCGGCTTATTCTCTCTTTGCACGTGGGGTCAAGGGAGCGATGCTTTGTAACGATTTGCTTGTCCCCGAGGCAGTTGAGAGGCGTCACTGTCGGTCATCCTAGTATTGAGACGGACCGAAGCCGCCGGAATGTGCTTTTCCGTCATAGCAGCATGGGCTTTGCTACAACGGGCACATAAGATTAAACTGACTGATTGTCTCATCTCGCCATCACTTCACAACATAAACTAGGTTCCCATTCGGAATACATTGTATTTCCCACATCTCACCAACGAAATTCCAACGCGAGTTCTGCCCGCAGGCGGGAAGGGTTCCGTGCAAACGCAGACAAGAAGTCATGCACTCGTTTCAGCAGCAAGGACCGGCTGTGCGCCCGGAGACCTGCGCTGGCAGCACGGCTCGAGGTTCCGCTGCCGACGGGTAGAGGTGTGGCTAAGGTTGACCGAGATGAGACCGCGGGAGCGGCAGAGGGAAACGGCAGCTTGGCGGCTGCGACATGGACGGCCGTCTTTGCTGGTTGTGCGGTGGGTTTTCGGGGGATGGAAACTGGGTCCGGAACACACTGGCACCTTCGGCCGCACTGGTTGCCTGCATTTACGACGCACTAAATAAACAGGAAAATACGGTTTCTTTGCGCCTACCCGACGCCAAACTCGGGTCGTTGCATCTTGAACGCTTGACAATAGGTGGGCCTGTTGTTGGTGGCCGGAGCAGCCATCCGCATGGAGGAGAACGACTGCCCGTCACGCAGGCTTGCAATTCTTCAATCCCAGGGTCATGTCAGCACCTGGAAAGGTTCAATAGGAGTAAAACAATACCGACTAACGGGGCAATAATAACGAGGAGGCCATATAGGGGCGTGGGCCGAACGGAAGCTTTGTGGCGGAGGACGACTTCTTCCGGAGAAACATCTCATTTCGGGGCTGTTTGCTGGGGAAGTACGTATTCGGGTATTCATCTCCGCCTGAACTCCAGCAGCTGGGCCCATAAACCGCCCCAACTCCACACTCCGACACGCTTGTCTCATGCACCCCATACTTTTGTTCCATGTGGTTGGGCCTTAGCGACCCGCTCTGGAATGTGACGAGTGCCTGGCCGACGGCGGTCCGTCCGTGGAACGAATCCTCTCGCCCTGTTTTCCTACAATGGATTTTTTTTTTTTTAAAAGAACGGTGAGAATGCCGGATGATATCCAATGATCATCTCCAGCCTTCGTGCTCAGCGGGCTTCAGTTGTCCTCTCAGTCATGCGACTGGTCAGCGTCAAACGAGTGGACGTGCTCTAGTAGGCGGCAAGTCTCGGCAGCCTGCCTGTCTCCATACCGCAACCAGTAGATAGGGCAGCGCTGCCCTCCTGTCACAGCCGCCTCCAATAACATGCGGCATTGTCCACGTGTTGGTCCAAAGATCATCGTGTGTGCTGACAAGTCTCCCAACAGCGGTGTGATGCCGTCTCCCTGTGGCTCGTCGCCCCATTTCTGTTTGACGAACCAGCGGTGGGGCTGCATCCCCTCGCCAGCAGCCCAGGAAGCCATGATTGCCATCACATCTGACGTCCAATACCCGCCCGGGTACATCGACACGTAGCCAGCTTTTGCGGAGACAGTGGCGTTGAGAGAGATGGCCGATGGGCCTCCCTTCAGGGCTAGCCGTTTCTCCGCCCCAGATGGCTAAAACCCCTTTTCGATGACGGGTTGTTCGCTGTATCCGCCGGACCCATTCCAGTCCTGTCTGGCCTCGTCGGAGCTCGGGCGGGGAACGGGAAATTCAGTGCTGATACCCATGCCACCGGACGAAGTACCGCCGATCCAGGTAGCGGTAAGGGGACCAAGAGTGGATCGTGAGCAAAATTCAAGCTAAGAGGGTCAAGACAACGGTATGAAGGTGTAATTCGCTGAGCTGTCCCGTATCCCGTATCGGTGAGGCAAGACGATGCTTGACATGGGATGTTCCTTTGGAAAGCGGCCGCACCTCTGCTGGTGCAGAAGTAAAAGAACCTGGGGCGACCGAAAGGATGGTGGGGCACCAACGGCCGCAGCATCAGCCGGTCTCGTGGCAGAACTACGGGGGCCCCAGTTCACGGCCTGACTACATCCCTGCTGCTCCTGTGGGGTGTCACGGAGGCCACGACACAATTTAGTGCAACAAGTGTCTGCCGCTCGCTCGTCATACACAATTTTGCAGAATGCATGGGGTCGTCGCATGAGGCGTTGCTGTTCTTGACCCAAGACTGTCAACGGCCCGGTTGGCCCTGCCATCCCCAGTTCCCCATTCTCATCTCGGCGGGTCTTCCTTCCTTCCCCGGAAACGACGAGGCAGACGGGGGTATTGATTGCGCCTTCCGCAAACGAGTTACTGAGTATGGGGTGCAGACCGGCAAAGCAGGTACAAGCGGCAAATGAAGAACTCACCCGGTAGAGACACCGTCGCAGGGCTCGCCCCCCACCCCGGTCATTTCCGTTCCACTGGACCGTCTGAAAAGTGCCTCGCCGGAATTTCAGGAGTGCAGGCCCGAGTCGTCGCGCCCAATGCCGAGCTTCGTTGGCAACGGCCGGAAGCAACGGGCTTCGAACTCATTCCACAGAACCAGTTCATACGGCTGGCCTCCCCCCCCC
>JAMBUN010000037.1:0-95654 GCA_030271035.1 Microascus cirrosus
AGTAGAAGGACATATAGTCTATTATCTAGTATAGTTGATTTCAAATCACCTCCTTAGGTTATATATCTCTTATAGTTATAGTTTCCTAGGTATAGTACTATATCCAGTTATAGTACTCTATCAATATATATAGCTAAGATTACTAGTATAATAGGTACTAGCTATTATAACACAGTTTAATAGTAATAGTTTCTACTTAATCTATCCCTATATAACTCCTAGCAGTTTATAGTAATAGAAAATAGCTAGACTATAGACTCTACTGTAACAGAATAACTAGAGAAGGTCTTTATCCTATCTATATAGCTAGCTAACCCTTCTAAGGCTTAGCTACTAATACTAGATAGCTATAGGAGCTATATAATAACAGAGTTTATATATCTTTGCTTTTAGAATAAGATATATTTACTTTTTTTACCTCTATACTCTTTATATGTCTTATAACCTCTAGATATGTCAGTCTTTAGGCCCTTAAAAGCAGCCTATAGAAAGCAGCTAGGATATCTTAACTAATAGGCTAATTCTATAGTTATTAGCAAGCAGAACTTCTTAGCCTATTATAAGAAGGCTTACTAGTTTAGTTTAACAGGCCAAAATGCTTATAGTAGGTAGAAAGCAGCAGGTCTATAGCCAGTATCTATAGCTAAGCCCCTCTTAAGCCCTCTATTACTTAAGAACTCTAATAAATCAGCTGAAAATCCAGTTAATTTAATAACTAAACAAGCTATTAGGTCTATGCCTATCCTGAATTAGGTATCTAATATATCAGCAATTATTTAGTTAACGCTAAGGAAGGCTATTAAACTAAAAGATCAGCTAGCCTAAGCTAACCAGCTAGATCAAACTATAAATACTTAATGTCTATTATTCTGAAAGGTCTATAAGGTATTTAAGGAAAAAGAAGTTCAATTAGCTACTGCCTTAAAAAAGGTTGAATCTCTAGAGGCCCAGGTGGAAGCTAGAAGATCAAGGAAACGCCAGAAGGTCTAATTGAGCCCGAATTCAAAGTTCGCAGATATTAAAGCTATATATCAGGCCTAATTGGAAGCTGGAGAGCCTGTAGATAATACAGATGGGTCAGATGGGTCTGAATTATTTAGTGAGAGCGGTAGTTGTATTGTGGTTTCTTCTAGAGAGGTAGAAGAATAGGTTGAATATAGTGGTGACCCTTGGCAGTGTGGAATTTTAAGGTGGCCGGAAGGTGGGGGTGGCCGGAAGGGGGGTCACCAACGTTATGTTCTACGCAACCAGGGACGAAGGGAAGAGGATGGGATTCCTTGAAATATCCCACACGTCGTGTGCTTATCGCAAAACGTGACGATTGGGGCCACAAGCAGAGTCAGTTGAACATCGGCTGTCTCAGAACGAGGTGCCGATGTTGACCCCTTGTGACCATCCTGTCGAATATATTGAAAGGGGGATAAGGGTGTTGATTCGTACAAGCTTAGCCAATTGATGCAGCTTAATGGCGTCAAGGGCGAGCTCTGATTGATGGATAACATGTGCCTCGCATCAACCACTTTTCTACTCCGAAAAGCGGTTGTAAAGACTGCTGTCAAGGCATTAGTAACTATCCCGTAGCTACAGCATAATAGGACAATCACGTGTTACGTCGGTGAGTATCGCGTACATCAATATGCATCGTGGAGGAGGAAAGGGGTAGCAGATGGAACCGATAGGTTAATGTTGCTGGGAGGACACCATGTACTAAGTCGGACCCCCCACTTGTGGACCCCCCCCTTTGTGGACCCCCCGAAAATTTGGCTTCCAAAAACACCACCACCATCTTCAATCCTCAATTTCTTCTACATCTAGATCGACTTCAATACATGAGACTATAGAACTAATACTTTCAGTATCGCTGCTTTTATCAGTACTAATAATAACCTCTGAATCCTCTTCTTGACCCCTCTGGATCGCTTCGATATTTGCGAACTTTGAATTTGGACTAGTTTTAACCCTCTGCTGTTTTTTAGGCCTTAGACCTTTAATCTGGCTCTCTAAGGCCTGAACCTTAGCTTTAGCAGTAGCTAGGTAGTAGTTCTTTTCTTTAAGAGCCTTTAAGACCTTTTAGAAAAGAAGACGTTAAGTTATAGTATGTTAATTGGCCAAATTCGATTCATATATCTGGTCCCTGAGGTCCCTTGCCTTCTGCAGGGTCTAAGGTATAATAGAGGAACTAGAGCTATATATAAGTCCTTAGGATACTGAAATCGACCTCTTAGGTGCCTGCAGAGTATATATAATATCCCGAAATGTCTGTCCTGGCTAGAGGACTATGTCCTTTATAAGAAGGCTGCTTATTAGAGGTTTGGCTATATTGACAGGCTAAAGACTAGTAGCTTTCTACCTACTTTTGACATTTTGGCTTATTAGACCTGTTATATATGCCTTCTAGTAGCAGTAGAGGAAGTTTCTCTTCCTAACTACTATAGAATCTGTTACCTGGACTAGGAGGTCAATTTGTTTCTGATATACTGACTTCAGTAAGCTAAAGACAGCTAAATCTAGTAGCTGAAGGACATAGGAGGTATATAGAGGTAGGAAAATAGGATAGATATAATGCTAGAAGCAGAGATATATAAAATTATCAGTTATATAGCTTCTATAGCCATCTATAACTAGAAGGTATTACTTATTTAGGTCAGCTAGCTTAGTATAAGGAATAAAGACCTTTTAGAGCTATTTAACTACAGTCTTATTAGTAGTCCAGCTATTTTCGGTTACTATAAACTGCTAGTCCTTAAAGACGCCTAGTTCTTTTAGAAACTATTACTGCTAGACTGATTTTCCCTTAAAAATAACTAGTAGTAGCAGGGCTTAACCTATAGCTGAGATATATTTGATAAACAAGGTCTAAATATAAGATCCAGGCTGTTTTTTTTAAATAGTCTGTTTCTTAGCAGTCCTAAGGACTAGCCTATTGCTTCCTTGTCCTTCTAGGAGGCCTGCCTTATCTATATTATATTGATTTTCTGGTTTAATCTTCTTAATGTCAGGAGGTTAGAGGTGGTAGAACCAGGACTTGATTACCTTGGTTATAGTGCTATTAACACGCTTAGAATCTATAGATTTGCTTCTTAGGACCCTAATAGAAGGGTTTCTCTTTAAAAAGGCCTCGAACTATCCTTTTCTAAGTAGTTAGGTGTCTCCTTGTGTTACGAATCGGGATTCGAACAAGGTCAGGTGCCGACCTGGGCGGAGAAGGACGGCAGAATTACAGACGATTGGAGAACCAAGCACAGATTGTACGACCTGCAGAAACCCGGATTGCTTAAATAAGCACCGGACAGACCCTTAAGAAGACAAACCAATCAGGAAGCGAGCGACAACGAGCGACGGCGCTCGGAAACGCTCGCTACCGCGAGCGCAGCGAGCGACGAGCGCCCAGAGCGCTCGTCACAAAGGAACACAGGATATATAAGGACACGATCATTACCAGATAGTCAGATAGCTTCTTTTCCCACTCTCCAGTAGTCAATCCAACCAGCAATCCATAAGAGATTATTCTGAGACTCTAAGTCGCCCAGCTTTCGTGTTCACTGCTCGAGACTTATAGTCTCTCGCGATACGACTACCAACAACACTAGTTCTGTCTACAGCTACCTCGCTTATCCTAAGCAGGCCCCTGGCTCACGACGTTTGGAACGCTCTGACAAGCCATTACAAGTTGTCACGCCTTACGGAAGGTTGAACTTGTAACACCTTGTGTCTGTAAGATCCTCTCAGCAAAAACGCGGACTTATGCATGGGTTAGAGGAAGTCCTAGGGCTCCCTGGGTTAAGACCTATGTAGTTAGGAGGCTTTCCTGGGTCAGACTGAGTCTCTGGAAGCTGGTGAAGGCCTCTTTTCTTAACTGACGGCCTTTTATCCTATTTATAATAGTCGTTTTTGGGATACCCTATTCCTTAGCTGCCTTAGATTTCGACATCCCATTTGCAATAGCGTTAAGTGCATCTTGAAGGTCTGCTTTGTCATAGTTCTTCATGTTTGATAGGAAAAGCTGAATATCAGGTTTGAAAATGTTTGGATTCAAAATGGTTGAATATAAGGGTTTGAAGTTGGGTTGGGCTGAAATGGCGGTGTGGATTTATGGGGGTCCACAAAGGGGGGGGTCCACAAGTGGGGGGTCCGACTTACCTACACAGAAAATATAGTTTCGTAAGAGGTTGGGAATTTAAACTCAACCTCGTTTCATGTATCATCTATATACCTCTGTATATTGTATTCATGAGCCATACCCTCTTAAGCCGCGCTTATTCTGAGTAGTCTTGCACTTGGAATATCCGGCAATTCGACAGAGACGGCACCCGCTGCAGAATCCCAAGTGTAAGAACCTGGCAGCTGCTTGGGAAAGAGGCACTGAACTGTAACGCATGCCCCCTTAAGTCTCAAGATCGGCAGATGCCTCCGTGTATCATATTGACCTCCCTCACTTTCTTCACTACCAACTCTCCAGATAGCCACGTATAAATTTTCTCCGGCATCCAAGCCCAGCGCCTGCCAGGTCGCCTCCCAAACAGGTAGTCCAAGGGGCCAGAAGGGACTTGCCACCTTTATATCGGCCCTTATATCTTTGTACAACGACATTGCGTCTCGCACAAGATCGTTCTGGCCTGGGGACAGCTCTGCTAGTGTCCCAGAAAGGTGTACCCGGCCCATGAGACTGTTCACGAGAGTAAAGGCATTCAGCTCGTCAGACCATCCAGGCTGCGGATACGCCCACGTTGCGCTCTGCTCGGGACAAACGGCGGTTGGAGCTGCTGCTGCAATTGGGGCGTAGAGCAATGGGTCTTCTTGGTCGCTTGTGCTCTGCAGCGGGTGTGTTTCCAGCATCGCGTAGTCCATACGCTGGCCTCCGGAGCTACAGTTTTCAATAACGAGCCCGGGAAAGAGATCAAAGAGCCCATTTACCCATCGTAAGTATGCTCTATTATGCTCGAGCAAGCCATCCCCGGGAGAATTCGCCGCGACGTCGGTTCCTTGGGTTATGTCGATGTTGTAGTCGAACTTGAAGTATCCGACTCCGTATTCGCGCACCAAGTGACTGACTATGCCATTCATACGGGATATGACGTCTGGGTGTCGATAATCAAGTTGATACCGGCCGTGCTCAACGAGCCGCTTGCCGTTGCGTTGGAAGAATGCCTCGGCCGGCAGTTCGTCAGCAGCTGGACACTTAATTCCCATGACCTCTGTTTCTATCCAAAGACCCGGCACCATGCCGGCGTCTCTAATCTTAGCCAGGGTCTTCTCGAACCCGCCAGGGAACCGCCGCTTGCTTGGCTTCCATTCGCCAACTGTCTCCCACCAGCCGGCATCGTCCGAGTACCAGCCGCAATCAATGACGAATATTTCGGCCCCTGACCGTTTTGCAGGTGCAATCAGGGCTTCCACCTTTTCGGTTGTTGGGTCGCCCATCAGGCAGTTCATGTAGTCGTTGAAAATGATGGGAAGCTTAGCGTTATCCTCATGTTGACGCCGCATCAGTCGTCTATATGAGTTGAGTGGGACGAACGCAGACTCAAAGTCGCCAGGAACTACAACCAAGGCGGTGGGGACACTCTCAAAAGACTCTCCTGGCTCAAGCTTCTTGCTCCAGGAATGATTCTGGTCCGTCGGGCCGCCTGCATTGACGTAAAGGTCCTCCTTGTAGTCGCCGATTTCCCATTTCCAAGAGCCGTTATGTTCAATCTGCCACATGTAGGACAAGCTGCCGTCGACACGGCTGAGTCCGCCCATGGGAAGATGGCCTTGCGTAGAAAAGCTCCCCTGGTTGGAGACGGTGAATTGAGCACGCGAGCCACCCGTGATGGCCGTCCTTGCTATGCCAACTTGAGGCAGAGTCCTCTGCTGCCACTGCGCCTCGCGGAACCAGTTGTTGTGTGCGAAGTGGACATTCCATTCCTTCCACCACTTTGCTGTTTGGTCTCCGCCTAGACCGCCGTAGACCAGAGATGACACAGCCTGTAACGTCTGAGCTTGCTGTCCGTCGTTCGTCACATTAACCCGGGTCCGAAGCACCGGAATATCGGCAAAGACAGAGAAGCGCGTGGTAACAGATAACTTTGTTACTGGGTCGCGGGTGACGACCTCGAGGATCTTCTCATTACCAGAACCGTACTCCTTGTGCGATACGTAACGTAGTCGTTGGCCAAAGTAGCTCTCGATTTGACGCTTCGAAGTTCCAAACTGGCTGCCTTCCCCATCTAGCCGGACTTCATTGAGGCAGAGACTTGGTGGATCTTGTTTCTTGTTGGAAGCTGGAGCGAGCACGGGGGAAACTGAACGCAAGAGAACATGCTGCTCTTGGTCAATGTCTATCTCGACCCGGAGTCCGCCGCTCACCCAATTTATTAAGCGCTGTGTGCGGCGCTCGGTCCTGAACATGGCGTCGGCTTGGGGCTTGTTGACTTGGCACGAGACGACGGCAGGAATGGGTTGCGCCTTGATGAAAGAACGGATACACTTCAGTTCTCGTGGCTACGGGAAAATCTATTACAAGGAGTCCTTTTTATGATGGATGCATCGTGAATCCACTTGGATGTAGATACATCATCGAGCGAATGATATCGCGGGTTTTTACCTCTCGGGGTCCTCCTCGGTCACCAAAAACGCGGGGAAATTCGACGTGAATGCCGTGGACTCGGTTGTAGAGTCCAGTTCCAACCTTCCGGTGGGGGTGGAGACACGACCCGGTCAAGGTCGATTCCGGTGGGGTAGCTGAAAACTGCTACGGCCGAGAAGCAGCAGGGGCCGAAATCCGTCAAATAGCTTGTTCAATAAGAGCGGGCATCCGCGATTGATGCGACCCAGTAGGAGAAGGAGCGCCGCCAGGCTTCGTGGCTGCCCTGACCGTTGATGCGAACCAGTAAGAGAAGAGAGATGCTGTTTTAGGTTAGCGAGAAAGAGTTGTCCCTGATGTGACCCAGTCGGGATCTTCGTCATATTGGACGGGGGTTGCCGAGTGCCGATGCGGACCAGTAGGGTAGTCACATTGTCTCATTGAATCGGCAGATTCTCGATTATCGCTTGGCGAAGGATCGCTAGTATCTCTTGGCGTAGATTCACCCATTCCCGTCATCGGCAAAATTAGGATGTACTCGCGCCCGGGACATCGCGGCGATACCATGAACAGAGGGACCGAGTTGGCCAGACTTCGTATCCAAGGGATGACATGCAGGTACCGAGGACATGGATCTGGCATCTGAAGAAGGCATGGGATGTCACGCGTCTGAACGCACATCCGGCGGCGGGTCTTGCAAGGAGATACGATAAGGAATGAAACATAGTGTTTGATGCCAGCGACTCAATTATATCTATTCTAGAAGCGTCACCTCAAATGCGAAAGCTGTTGCAGGATCTTCGTGCTTTATAGTGACCCTCAGCCGGCCCTCCTCCAACGGTTGTTCAGTTTCGCCCAAGTCTTCTGGTCGGTCAACGTGCTTGAACTTGTTGCCTTCTTTCACGCCAAAGGCAATGGTTTTCACCTTTGCTCGCCCGGAGGTTGGAAGCCCGATTATGTCTATCGCCCAGTCACCCGGTCGTGAGCGTGTGCCAGCCAGAACCCGGACAATGCCTCCTTCTACCGTTGCATATACATCGAGCAAAAAGTTCGGGGTCGGCGTGGTCTTTAGGCGCTGCCCCTTCATATGAGTAGAGTAGTACTTGTAAACCTGGTACTCCGCTGTCGGCCAATAGCCTCCTCCGTTAATTGCGTACCCGTCTGTCCCGGCGCTGGGCTTGCTTAGGAGACCTTACTTGCATCAGTATGTGAATCAAATGGCAAAGAAAGGACACAAACCAGCTAAAAAATCATGGAGAGCGCCAGCTATAGCCCAGTTTCCCCTCAGTCCACGAGCGTTTTCACGTTCGAGGCCAGCGATCCACCAAACCCCGGCAGACGGCAGCTGCTCACCATATACAGCATACTCGTTGATGTTGATATCAAGTGCCTGTTTCAGGGGGATATGAGACGAGGATATGAGGCTGCGGAACGAAGCTGCGGCTTTGGACATGTGCGGTGATTCTTCCCCTCCTTCCATGTGCCACGACCATTGGTCAGGTAAAGTTTGTGGCTCCTGCGTGACGTGGGACATGAAGCTCGTCCACCATTCGTGCGTTTTAGACGGGGTAGCCGACATGCTTGGGCCGGTTATCCTCACCGACGGGAACACTTCTCTGTCGGCACTGTCAGAGTAGTGGCATCATCGGCTGGGACATGGAACGCACCTAATCTTGTGGTATGTGCGGGACCACATCGCCAACCATTGCTCCTTTGAACGGTTCCAGAAGAATTTGAGGTCCGGCTCATTCCAAATATCAATAACCAACCCCGTCCCCATGCCGTGTGCTTTAACGTCTGCCAGGGTCTGATGTAGGAAATTGTCCCATCTTGACCAGTCGCTTCCGTCTCCTGGGTACTCAAAGTCCTCGGACTGTCCACCATCGGCACCCCACAACGCAGGGAGGAGAAGGATGAATTCTCCTCCATGTTTGCGTGTCGTGTTGTAATTGCTCAGGGCAGAGGTGAAGCGTGCCTGTTTGAGCGTTACGCCTGGCTCAAGTGCAGTAACTAATGAATATTACCCACCTTGTAATCTTCAAAGCTCCTTGCAAAGCCCACGGTGTTTGGAAGCTGCGATCCGCCTCCACGGCCGTAATTAAAACTGATATCCTTGTAAAAGTGGTCCGGGATCTGGTCGGCCTGGTCCGGTATGCCGTAGAGAATACCAGAAGCAAGATGAAGGGGCGGCCCTATTTCAACGCCTAGATCTACAGTAGCAACTCCAGTAGCGGCCGGTTTTGTATCCTCGACTGCTGAAGGCAGGCTTCGTAGCAGGGACATGTACTCGACTGTTTAGGAGGTGAGCGTTAATGTGTATGGAGCGGGATTATTATCACCTCACCTGGCATTTTGTCAATGCGGCTCTTGCCATACGTAATAGTAGTACGAGGGGTCGCCCTGGAAAACGCCCCAGGCACTACGTAAATACGACCTGAGTATTTGAGCTTACGATTGTGGGGCCTGGATCCGTCGTGAATCCCCGGTGGGATGCCATGCCCGGTGGGAGAGTTCATGTCATTGGCTCGACTATAGGGCCCGCCCCCACTGCGTTCCCGGACCAGGATCCAAACAGGGGTTGCACCTGTCGTCGCCCGCGACGTCTTTTCCAGCGGGTGCTTCTCAGACCACATGGTTTCCCCACATGGAGTCCCCATGGGGACTGGGCAAATCCCACCCATAATGGAGTTAGCGTGGGAGCTGCTTAAATACCACATCACCTGCAAACAAGCACAGGAGCTCCTCACATAGCTCTTGTCTTCTTCCCCAGTCAGCCTTCCCCTTCAATCCAACTGTTGCTGATCTAGAGAAACTTGAACAAGACGGCCTCATCATGGGTTCCCCGACGGAAGCCGAGGAAAAGCCCTCCGCCATCAAGCATGTCGAGGCGGAGGATGCTGATCCCGCTACTCAGAAGGACTGGAGCCATGCGCAGGGTCAACAGGGTGCCGACATTGAACGCAACATGACGCTCTGGGAAGCGGTCAAAGCCTATCCCGGTGCTATTCTATGGTCGTTCCTTCTCTCGTCCTCCATCATCATGGAAGGGTACGATATTGTTCTCATCGGCAACCTCATGGCCCAGCCGTCTTTCCAGAGGGCGTACGGAGGCTGGTATGGAGACGACCTCGGCTGGCAAATTTCTGGCCCCTGGCAGGCTGGACTCGGAAACGCGACGGCGGTGGGTACAATCTTCGGCGCCTTCGCCAACGGCTGGCTGACACAGAGGTTCGGATATCGCCTGACCTTGGTGGTATCTCTCGCTGCCGTCACGGGATTCATCTTCATCACTTTCTTCGCCCAGAACCTGCCCATGCTACTTGTCGGTTCCACTCTTTGCGGCTTACCATGGGGGGTCTTCGCAACAATGGCCCCTGCTTATGCCTCGGAGATCTGCCCCATGGCCCTCCGAGGTTACCTTGCAAACTACGTCTGCCTCTGCTGGGCACTCGGACAGCTTATGGCCGCGGGCGTGCTCTTCAGCTTTGAGGACAACTCCACGCAATGGGCCTACCGTATTCCCTTCGGTCTGCAATGGATGTGGCCAATCCCATTGATGATTATCCTCTGGTTCACCCCGGAATCTCCCTATTGGCTCGCTCGACGGAATCGCGTCGACGAGGCTCGGCACGTTTTGAAGCGTATCTCAGCTAAGGGGTCAATAAGCGAGGAGGACCTCGACAAGCAGCTCGCAATGATCGTCCACACCAATAAGATTGAGGCCGAGCACAGCAGTGGCACCAGCTATTTCGACTGCTTCAAGGGTATCAACCTCCGCCGGACTGAGATCGTCTGTGTTGTCTTCATGGCCCAGAACACGACGGGTGTAGCTATTGGGGGCACGCCTACGTACTTCTTCCTCCAGGCTGGAGTCGACTCGAGCAACGCTTTCAAGTTTGCAACTGGTGCCCTAGGTCTTGCCTCGGTGGGCGTCATTATTTCCTGGTTCCTCATGTACCGTATCGGCAGACGGACCATGTATGTGTGGGCGTGCGGAGCATGCTGTGGACTGATGATTCTCATCGGTATCCTCGCAAGTGTTCCTCAGACCCCGGCTATAAGCTTCGGGCAAGCTGCGCTGGTGCTTGTGTGGGAGGTTGTGTTCTACGCGTCCCTGGGGCCGATTTGCTATGCCATCATTGGCGAAATCCCCGCTGTTGGTGTCCGTTCCAAGAGCGTGTGTCTGAGCCGGATCGCCTACTATCTGACCCAGATTCTGAACAACACGATTAACCCATACATGATCAACCCCACGGAGGGTAACTGGAAAGGGAAAGTCGGTTATTTCTGGGTGAGTGTTGGAACCAAATACCTACGTCACCAATTCTTCCTAACAGCTTTAGGCCGGTTTGTCTTTTTTGACTTTCATTTGGACGTTCTTCCGCCTACCCGAGACCAAGGTAAGTGGATCAAGCCCTTGTAAAGTCCTCTTGTAGAATATTCGGTGCATTAACATTTGGTGATCCATAATAGGGACGCACCTTCGAGGAAATCGATATTCTCTTCGCCGATAAGATACCGGCTAGGAAGTTCTCCAAAACCAAAGTCGACGCATATGCTGACGCCGAGAACCGTGTTGTAAAAGAGACTGAGGTCTGACCGAGTCGTGGCAAGAGCGGTTATTCCCGGTTTTCTGGTCCCAAATCGGCGCCTACGCGCGGAGGAATCCTGTCGGCGGATGTCTTGCGTCCTCGGTCTAAACCTTGTCCAGTATATTTCAATCCTATATAGTTCTTTCCTCTGCAAGCGACTTTCCTCTACTTGCTTTCGCACCAGCCTGAGCATGCGTTAGATGTGAACTGTAACGTGTATGTATATTGGGCACATAGCTGATCGTCCTGTCCTTAAGTAAAGCTGTCGTGGCCAAAAAGATGAAGAAGCCTAGTTTAGAAAAGTTTTTGTCTGTGGCCTGCAAAGTTCTGGTAGCCCACCAGAATTCTGTCCAGTGTTTCAGATGTTTTCTTCGCCAGTGATGCCCAGAGCCAAGAAAGGCACAAGAGCATCAGTCAGACCCATTATTGGTCGCCGTGCTGCTAAGAAATCAGTCTACTCCCACGCCCTCGAATGGGAAGTCGAAGAACATTATGTAGAACATGATGGATATTGAGGTATAGAAGAGGTAATGCTAAGTTATTGGACGAGGCCGAAGTTGTTGATGAGGCAAGTCCGACACGGTTGAGAAAAGCCAGCCTTGAGGCTCAGGCAGCGGCCCTTGAAAAAGAACAAGGATCACCAATCCCTGGGTTCAATTTATGAGAATCCACCAGAGCTACCTAGATACGAGCGTTTCACCTGATAGCGCCGTTACCGATTGGCAACGCGTATACTAGAGTGAGTTAACTACCAGCCGGAACAACACCGCGGGTGCCGGCGAGCACGCCTTTGCCGAAGACGCAAAATCCGGTATATTTCAAACCCGTATGTAAATTGCTACTATGCTTTCGAGCCACCGCATGAGCTTCCACCTCTTGACGAACTTTTGAATTTGTAATTAGCCGTTTTGAAAGGCTGACTTGAGTCCGCATCAACTGAAGCACGCCATCCAGCGCGACTTGGAGGTCGTGCGCCGAAAGACAGGATAGCAAAGACGGGACGATACGAGGGGCCCTGAACTAGACCCTAGCTGAAAACCAACCCCCGAGAAAGACGGCGAGGTGGATCGGGAAGGTTCAGAAGGTCTGGCAGTCGACACCCTGCATGCACCGGCATTGTTCCATAACGTTTACTCTTACGTAGCCGACTACACCACCCCAAATTACTTCCTTAACGAGTACGCATCCGACAGTGTGGTCGAAAAAATATGCCATGGCGATCTCTGTGCTTCCTTCTTCTGGATCGGAATGCTGGCCGTAGCTGCACATGCGCAATTAAGTCCTGTGATAGATTCAAGAAAGGAATCCTAGGCCGTACTTTGCGCCAATCTTGCCAGTTATGTGCCATACAAGGGGGAAAGGGACATGCTTGTCAGCCTATGGGCCCTTTACGATGGGGCTCTCCAGGACAGGGTCGGTGGGGCGCTACACATGCACCGATGGTATTCGCGTGGAAGGAGGGCATCCTGTACGGGGCATCCTATACGTGCCCTCGCCGCGTCTGTCGTTTGTAAGGGCACATATGGCCCCATATGGGAGGCCACTGATCAGCTACATCAGGGTCATTCCCAACAGCAACACGTAAATATGGCTTCTCCATGACTTCTTGGCGAAGTTTAGAGAGCAGACGCTAGTTAAGATAGCAGCAAAGTGAGAGGCGCGTAAACTCGACAGGTATAACCTCTAGACTCGTCTCTCCATCAGCTCAGGTGGCGAAATAGAAACAGACCAGTAGCTGATCCAGCAGAAACCCGACGACGAGCGACAAGACTAAGACACAGTGCCTAGTCCAACACTCCTTACAGCCCGCGGATTGCTTGGAATAACCCGATATATAAAGTCTCTCCGTCACATACGAGATGAACGCACGAAAGGTAGTGAAGAGGTCGAAGACGGCGCACACAAAGAGTAAAGCCCGTGGTCTGCGTTTTCAACCAACTTGGATGAGGGAATGGCAACCCATGGAATGCAGTTCTTGGCCGTTCCCACCAGTGATACTTTATTTCGCACATAAACAGCCCAGTTCCTATGGGCTTATATATATATATATATATATGTGTGTGTGTGTGTGTGTGTGTGTGTGTAGAGGCAGAAAATTCGAAGACATGGCCATGCTTTCTCTCTGGGCCGTAGGCTAGCACCGGCTGTGCTTCCTGGTTGAAGCTCGCTTCACCACTGTACCATGGATATGTTGGGGCAGCTATGACGTGAACTTCCGGCCACGCCAATGATCGAGAAGAGAATCCAAACGTAAGGGGAACAACTAACATAAATTTAAGATCTGGCTCGACGCAATGCCCCTGGCCCTGCCCAAAAACGCTTAAGGCTCCATTTTTGAGCTTGGCACTGAGCGCCGAGTTAAGCCAACCACGGCATTTGACAGTAGCTCAGACATCTAACATCGCGGCAGTCCGGCATCCAAAATTCTTGATTAGTCGATAGTCTTATCATTGGTTGAGTCTTGCGTGCTCTCTCCGCTCGTGAGCATCTCCCAAGTCTGGGTGCCCCAATATTTTTGATGTCGCCATCGGTCACCTCAAATGTCGCGATCGACCCAGGAGTTATATAATTGGCTAACGCCTGCAGATCCCGACTCTGGAGGCACCACCCATCAACACTTCGTGCAGGGGCTCCTAAGCCCTCGCGAGATGACGCCATGGGTAAGAAAACCACGAAGCTGTGGCATTTCGCCCATTTGTAGCAATTAGCTCCGGGGCTAAGGGCGGGCGAGCAGATGCACGGCCATCCAAGTTAAAGCCGAGCATTCTGCACGCAGGTCAACGGCTTTCCTTTCTGGAAAGTGTTGCAGGCTCTTGAAACCTCTTCGGGTCCGGCTTGAAGGTTCCGGCGCCGGCACCCCACGCGGGTCGGGGTGACCCCTTGAGTGCTAATGATGGTGCGATCCACTGCGGAACCCAGCTTGTTAGATTTCTCCGCTGTCGGGGTGGGTATTATGCTGTCAGCTCGCAGATAGCGAGGGATGTCTCTTAAGAGCATCGCTCCCGCGGTCGTAAGGCTTGGTCCTTTTCATCTTTGCCCCAAAAATTGGAAGGGACGTAGGCTTACTACTGCGCGTTGCCATTGTCACATCCCGGTGACCGACCATGGCAGATACAAAGAAAGAAGCTCCGTCACCTACACGGGCCCAGAAGGCTCCGGCGGAGCCAAGCTCGGACAGCGACGAAAATGGGCCTCTAGTTAACGAAAGAGCGCTTCTGCGCAAACTCGATGCGCACCTTCTTCCGGCCGTGGGATTGCTCTATCTCCTCTCGTTCCTGGACAGGTCCAACGGTGAGATGTCTCGGGAAGCCTTCAATGTGAAGCAAGAATCCTGACCACATGCACAGTCGGAAACGCCAAAATTGAGGGCCTGAGCGAGGACATTGATATCAGTAAGCGTGCCTTGATGGGTCTCGCGAGTCTCTTGGCTTTGCTAACCCGTTAATAGCCGGCAACGAATACTTGACCGGCTTGACGGTATACTTCGTCGGCTATGTCTTATTCGAGATACCATGCAACATTATCCTCAAGAAGACGACTCCCAGAATTTGGCTCCCTACGCTAACCCTGGCCTGGGGCGTTGTTGCGACTCTAATGGGTATCGTGGAGAACCTAGCCGGCTTCCTCGTCTCACGCTTCTTCCTCGGCATGACGGAGAGCGGTCTTTTCCCCGGAGTAGTATATTACTTCTCCATGTGGTACAAGCGACGGGAGCGGCAATACCGGATCTCGCTTTTCTTTAGTGGCGCGGCGCTGGCGGGTGCCTTTGGTGGTATCTTGGCGTACGGTATCGGCCATATGGCTGGTGTCGTGTGGGAGACTGGCTGGAGGTGGATCTTCATACTGGTTCGTGTCAAGCTTTTTTCCATCGTCTGTGGTAGGAGCCCAACTGACGATAATGATAGGAGGGAATCGCGACAGTGCTTGTGGCGGTCGCCGCCTTCTGGTTCGTCCAGAACTACCCGGAAACCGCGACTTTCATCACGGAGAAGGAGAGGGCCTTTATCAAGGAACGACTTGCATCGGATAGCGACGCGACGCTCCAGGAAGAGTTCACCTGGGCCGCCGTGCTGGACGCGCTTAAAGACGTAAAGTGTTGGCTCTACGGTCTCGGGTTCCACAGTACCAGTCTGCCGCTGTACACCTTTTCTCTCTTCTTGGTAAGACACCGCAAATTTTTGCCGTTCGCGGGTGCAGTCCGCTAACACTCCTCCACTACAGCCAACTATTATCAAGAACCTAGGCTACACGGCCGCTATTGCGCAGCTGCTCACCATCCCCCCTTACGCCTTCGCCTTCTTCACGACCCTCACAACAGCTATAGTCTCCGAGAAGGTCGGCCGCCGTGCCCCCTTTATCATAGGCTCTTCCATTTTCGGGATTATTGGCTACGCTATCCTCCTGGGTAACACTGACCCCGTGGGACGTCCAGGCGTCTCATATCTCGGCACGTTCTTTGCCGCGGGTGGGATATTTCCCGCCGTTGCTCTAGTTCTGTCGTGGCCTGCTATCAATGTCTCGGGACAGACGAAGAGGGCCGTGAGTAACGCCATGCAAATTAGCATCGGGAACCTGGGTGCTGTCCTTGGTACGCAGTTGTACCGCGCCAATGATGGGCCGCGGTATATCGTGGGACATTCCTTTGCTCTGGGGTATCTGGCTCTCACTATAGTTGTGGCGGGGACGCTATGGTTTATACTAAAGAGGGAAAATGAGCGCAAGGAAGGGATTGCGGAGGAGGTTAAGAATGTTGGAGATTTGGAGGACTGGATTGGGGACACGGACCCGAGATGGAGGTTCCAGTACTAATATCCGCAAGACGGCCGCGGGATAGAGAATAGACTACGCGATTGGCGGTACGCGCACTTGTTGTGGTTGGCCATATTCTCTCGCGGGAACAACACTTAGGAATAAATATGGCGGGATTCCAAATACAATTCGTAAACCCAGGCTGATGGACGTTGTGAGACCTCGAGTTTTGGTGCCGTAGTACAACTGGTTTCGGCTGTACGTTTCAGTCCCCTTTTACCGAGCCACACATGGAAGCCTAGGTAGTGATCCTGATTCAAAACCTGGCTCCGGCTAAATATGAAATTACTTAGGTCCCGAGGCAGACAGTGAGTATCGTAGTCCACCACTTCCTATTGTTCCCCTCGTAAAGGCCTATTGAAGGGAATTCTCGGGTCGACCCTACGGGCGCACACGCATGGGTATCAGTCTGGGGCATGGCTACTCTGCGGTTTTTCTCCGTCTGCGTCGGCGTCATCTCACTGCTCATCGTGTTCAACTCCTGGAGACGCGTTTCTAGACGAGAGGCCGACGCGGTACAAAGATGTCCAAATCACACTTTCGAAGACCTGTACACATGCCACTCGTCTCCCTATGACTATACTCCAGGACACAGTCCCGGGACTTGGGGACCTTGGGGCTGGGGCCCTGTATGCTTTATTCCAGATGGAGCATCCGAAAACTATTGTCTTGTCTCATCCGCGGACTACAACAACAACCGTGGGGTTAGTATTATAGCCCAGGCTGATTTCATTCCACTACTCCAAGAATCGATGTCGGACAATACTGTAGCTTCGGCTGCCAGGGAACATCTCGCTCCCGCCAGCGGCGTGGTCTATGAACAGACTGAAATTCCAGGGAAGGGAATCGGGATTGTTGCTCGACAAAGAATCGCACGGGGTACTGCCTTTATGGTCTCGTTACCGGGAATGATATTCGAAAACGGGTTCAGGGACCTTTTGGACACGGACGCCCGCGCGCAGGAGCTTTATCGGCGAGCGGTGGACCAGTTGACCGATCAGAGCCGAGTCATGGGCCTGGCCAGGAGCGTGGGTGGAGAGCCGTTAGAGGATGTGCTGCGGACAAACGCTCATATTGCAAAAATCGCTGGGAAGAGTATAGCTCTGGTTTATCCCGAAATTGCAGTGAGTTCACAAAGCCACTCAACGTACTCCCCATGCCCTCCGCTAACAGGTCCCAGCGAATCAACCATGCGTGCAATCCAAAGTACGCTTCGTCTTTCTCCAAGAAAGCTCTAGATGAGTGCGAGAGCTAACTCGTAGAAGTTCGTTAGTCCGCTTCGTGCCGAACAAACTGATGATGGAAGTGGTCGCGTTGAGGGACATCACGGCTGGTGAAGAGATCTCCATCACCTGTAAGTTTGATATATAAGGGTTTTCACCCGAGGCACCCTCGCGGACGGAGTGCTGATGTATAGATAGATATCGAGGACGGATTGGTGTCCTCAGACAGGGAAGGCTCTCTCGCAGCATTCAACTTTGAGTGTCGCTGCCCACTTTGTGCAGCGACCCAAGACGAAATCTCCAGTTCGGATCAGAATCGGCGGCGGATTCACGAGATATTGGCGTTTCTCAATCATATCCGCAAAGGTTATGCAACTGTCGACATAAAACACGTCCAGGATCTCACATCCGAAATGCTTACCCTGGCCGAAAAGGAGGATCTGGGCCCGTCGACTATGAAGCGTTACGGCCACGACCTAATGAGGATATTCTTTGAACTGGGTGACTTTCCTTCCGCGATGAAATACGCTAGAAATTCATTGATATTGTCGGAAGAGTTTGACGGGCCCGAGGATGCGGACGGGTTGCAGAAGGCTCTGCGGAGGAACCTGGAGATTCTTCAGCAGTATTTGCCGGCAGAGGATAGATGAAGGTGTAAAGTCTTTCTTATTTACATTCCTATGCTCCCGAACATTGGTAGCTGCCATAGGAAGGATGAAATGGAAATCTCGCGAGCTCTGGACAAGTGATGACGGGGAATTGGCTGGACGAACCCACTGTAGCCGTTTGTCAAAACAGGTGTGCAACGCCAGCCACTTGGCGGGATGAACTTAGTCCGACATATACCAAAGCTAAAGAGCGCCCTGAGTGTCTTGGAATACTATTATCAAGGCTTGTGTCGCTGTAGTAAAGTGCAGGAACTAATCTCGCGCAAGAATCTAGAATACAAAATATATCTTATACATCTACTCGCAGACGCGAGAGAAGGCCTCGTCGAACTTGGGGTCGCACGACTGCTGGATGCTCTCGACCTCATACCCCAGGCTCGCGTAGATCTGGCATCCCTCACCGCCCATGATCCTCCCAGCGTCCGCGTTCCCGCCGTACCGCATCACGCGCTCCGCCATCCCAGCCGCCACCTGCTCATTGCGGTCCGCGTCGTTGAGGGGTTCGCCGGCTCGGTACTTGGCGTTGCCAGCGACGGCGGCGTAGCCGAGGCGCCGGGCGTAGAGGTAGGCGAGTTGCTCGTCGATGGCGTCGATGTACTTCCGGGCGCACTCGAGTTCGTCGGCACTGTCGCCCGAGACACAAGTGGAGGCGACTGGAACCTCAGAGAGCTCATTTAGGTCGTACGGGGGCATCGCTTCGAAGTAGGTTGGCCCGCCGGGGTAGTTGTCTTCGGTGGCATTGGTGGAGGGGGTGAACTGGCAGGTAGAGTTTTGGCCGAGCGCTGGGAGGGCGAAGGCGAAGCTGACGAGGGTAATAGATACGCGCATCGTGATGTTTGTTCTTGCCGGCTTTTTCGATGCGGAGTAGTGAGGATGGGGAATAGGTGTTAGCTTAGCCCGATATTTTTTTGGTAGGTCGGGCTCGATAAGATTATATGAACAGCGTCATCTTCGGGTGGGCCGGCTATGGCCAGGGACCGTATCCTAGGATGCGGATCTCCAGGGTGCGGGAAATTGTAAGCTTATTACTTGGAGCTGACGTGGGACGAATAATACTGTCGGGGTCGTCTAGGAAGTGTAACAACGGCGCAGTCCCCAACGGCAGAGAGCGGGGAGCTAATTTCCGGCGTTCACCGACGCTAATCCACAGTCAATGACGTCGTGGAAAGAGGTCCGTTCCTCGCCAAACGAAACTCCCAATCCCCCGGACTGCCACACACGTCAAGTCCATGTTTATCTTCTCTACCGAGCTTGTGTCCGGCACGAGACGGTGAAGCCCACCAGCCCTATGGCACGCGTCCATCTAACACTGTAGTTACTGAGCCAAACTTAGACCGATACCCGCGCGCCGCCAAACTAAGCACTACTGTACTGGCGGAATAGAGGAAGCCTCCGGCCTCCTGTTACCCCCCATCGTCGCGGGATCGCGCAGGTGCGGTTTAATGGAAGAGAAAAGCGCATTCAACCCCTTTTGATGTCATCGTAATTTTGGTGCCAAGCTCTACTCTTCGCTTCGGACAGGGGACTAGGGGATTCTAGAGGACGCGGCGAAACGCGGGAGTGCTGATCAACATCTCCAATCCAAGGAAGAAAATAGTCAAGTTTATTTCCCCACAGTTTGCTTTTACGCTTTGACTTCCGCGGGAATTTCTGTCTTCTCGACGCCTGCCTCTGTGTCCGACCCGCCCGATTCGCCCGACGCGGCCTCTAGCCTTTTTCGATCTTCTCTCGCGACGAAAAACCACGCGGCAAAGACGGAGAGGACCGTTGCGCAGAGGATGCCGATCGAGGCGGAGTAGCTCACGCGGTAGGTGGGGCCGAATTTTGGCTGGTAGATTTGTGGGCCGACTATGCCCATCAATTGACAGGATGCCTTAAGTCCAGCTATTAGTACGGGAGGCCATCCAGATGGTCGTTGAGGCACCTTACATTCGTGAAGCCGATGGCTAGCGCGGCCGATGTCGTCCCTCTCGCGGCTCGAATACGTTCTATCAGAACAGTTAATGAGGTGTCCTGACATAACCGAATTCCACTATCGCTGTCTTACCTGGCCAGAGGATGGGGAAGAAGCTCTGCGATGCAGCTGTGGCAATCATAACGAAAATGTACTTTGAGATGGGGTTCTTGACCGTTATAAGGAGGATATAGCAGATGATTTGTGCAATCTCGACACCCAATCCAGCCACCCATAGGTTGAGGCGGCCAGTGTGGATGAACCAGGCCAATGTCATCAGGATCACGAACACGGCAGTGTAAGGAGGCTTCTGCGGTTAACAGTCAAGGAACTATTTCCATTGAATAGTAGAGACATACCATAGTCATGACTTGGGAAATGGCGGTGTTGGAGATGCCGAGCTCATAGATCACAGTTGGGAGAACGAACGTGATGCCCCACCCGCCGATTCCGTGTGTTATCCAGATCATGAGGAAGGGGATGAAGGTGGGGTCACGGAACACGGCCTTCATCTGGCCCCAGTTAAAGTTCTTGGACTTCATTGTAGGCGCCTGATCCGGGAGATCGGCTATTATGGCTTCCCGTTCCGGTTCGGTCAAGAACTTGACAGTTTCAGGATCTTCCGGGTGTTAGTGGCTGGCCCCAAAAGTCCTCTGGCTGATTTCACTCACAGTTGGGGAGGAAGAAATAAGTGTATAAGCCGCAGAGTACCGCGGGAATTCCCTCAAGAATAAAGAGCTGGGAGCTATACATTAGCCATCGCTCATCAATAGGACTCTCGGTTTGGAACTTACCCATCTCCAGCCGGCGAGGTTTCCCAGTCCATTCATGAATGATATCGCGTAGGCTGTGTAAGCGATTAGCGGAGATACATGAGCGAGAAAGAAGGTTATGCCTAGGACCTACCCAAGAGGCCGCTAATGGTACCGGAGAACATTCCACAAGCATAAAAGAACCCCTATTTTGAATCAGTCATCTGGGTTGCCACAGCTCTGGGCACCGACGCGACACTTACGATTCTGAGGGGGAGCTTCTCGGTTGGATACCAAAAACTCAGATGGTACCTGAGCGTGCATTAACCTCCGTCCAGGCCAACTTGCCTCCTATAGGCACTCACAGGACACCGGGATAGAATCCGGCCTCGGCGAGACCAAGAAAAAAACGTGCTGCCAGTAGACCAGCGTAGTTTTGTGTTGCCCCTTGGCACATAGATATGATACCCTTAACCGAAGTCAGCGCCTCATCACCGTAAATACTTATTCGCAGCCCAGGACACATTTGGCAACCACATTTTCGCCGCTAAAGTGTTAGATATACCCGGAAAGACGCACCCAAGTAATCATAATTCTGCTCATCCACACGGAAGGCGAAAACTTCTTCAGCGCCACTGTCGCCAGGGGCTCAAACACCATGTAAGGATAGTAAAAGATGCTCAGACACCACGCCCACTGCGAGCTCGTCAGGTTTCCCAGCTGTTTCCGTATGCCCGTCCCTTCCTCGAGGTTGATGATAGCCGAGTTACTGATGTTCGATACATGGATGCGCATGATGAGGTACACGAATGAGTACCACAGGAGAAGCCGCTGGTCGACCTTGCGGTGGGCGCTCTTGAGGTCCGGCTTCTCAACAGTCTCAATGGCTATTCTGCCGGTTTTGAGGAAGCTAGGGGCCATGGTTGATGATGTCGTTGATGCCAAGAGGGGATTGGGAGTCGGTGAACCGCAAGTGAAGGCGGCGAGATGACCACCGTTAGCCAGAGCCCTCTTTAAGAGGTCGGTTGCGTGGGTGCTACGATCTCTCGCGAACAATGTTTATCTTTTTACCGGGAGATAGCGTGTTGGTGGACTAACCACGTCCCTTCGCGAGCACGTCTTATTGTGGGGCCGATTCGCACTCGTGCTATGCATGGAGCTCTACCGTTTTCGTATCTCAATTCCCCACCCATTGGCCGGGACCAAGAGCCTTCGAGATTTCTTCAACTGGAAGACGGCTAGTAAGTTGAAGGAAGCATGGGGTGCACGCTTCCACGCGGGCTTGTGGGGGCCTGTTGCGTGGCTCCTAATTGCGAGCTCGGAGAGGTACCAGTTGGGGTGGGGGAGAATGTCCGGAAGCATGGCACGAGGGAGGGAACGGTTATTCCAAGTCAACGTGAATCCCAGATTCCGGTGTTATGGTATTGGAACCTGCATTCACGTACAAATATGGTTTAATAATCATTTCAACTGGGGACTTGTCGTTAGGATAGGGCGGGGCATGGAGAATGCTCAGTCTGCTGTCAGAGCATACAGGGTATTCGTCATTCATCCGCTATGTCACCCATGAAGTTCTGGCACCTGTCTGTTCGACTGCCTCTCTAAATCTTGAGACTCATTACTTTGGGTAATCAATTGTAGTTATGCCTCAGACAAAAGTACGGATATGGCAGACTGAGCCATGGCATCCGGCGACACCATGGCGGATGCCGAGACGAGACGACATCCACAACGAAACGCGAGGTCATGGAACCTCCTTACCTTCCAACGATACACGCGAATTGCAATTGTGTCAGCCCGAATGGGGAGGGCGCGCGCCACTGGATTTCCGGGTCTGAGCATCCCTGTTGACCCTTTTTTTCTGCGCGGATTTCGAGAAATACTCCGTTCGCAATTCCATGGGTACGATGACGTGCTCGACTCCGGAGCCGACAACGGCCGGATGCCCCGCACCGGACATGTTTAATATTCAGATGTTCCGGCGGCACGGCGGCCGCCACAATGCATCACACCCTTGCTCAATCACTTAGCCCCTGTCAATACCCTTACACGCAAACATGCCCTCCGCCGCCACCGACTCGCTGCCGAAGTGGCAGAGGCCCCAGAAGACGAAGCAGGAGCTGCCCTGGGCGGATATCAAGGTGCTTGACCTGAGCAAGTTCGATAGGCCAGGTGGGAAGGAGGAGCTGGCTGAGGAGCTTCGTGAAGCAGTATGTATTACCGTTGCAAGTTTTATGTGGATTACTTACCGACTTATTCGCGCTACGTAGGTTCATAAGACCGGGTTCTTTAGTCTTATCAATACGGGCTTCTCGGAAGAGGAGGTGCAGAGGCAATATGATATTGGCCAGGGCTTCTTTAACCTCCCCTTCGAGGAGAAGGGCAAGCCGCAGTACCGCTGCGACTTCACAAAAGGCAACTATTTCGGCTACAGGGCGGTGCGTTGGTGGCCCGGAGTTTTTCGAGTGGGTTGTGCTGGCTAACATGAAATATTCCGGGTCAGGCACACGAGAAGACAATCATGAGCACGGATGTCCTGGACAACGTCGAGTCGATAAACATTGCCAAGTTCATTCCCGAGTATAAGGACGAGCCGTTTCATCCCTTTTTTGAGCCCTTCCGAGCAGAAGTTGAGACCTTCTCGAGGGTGGGTCTCCTCTACTATACAGTCCCTAATCCATGAATCGTCTTGTGCCACAGTATCTAACACGATTTCGGCCGGCTAGAAATCCCTTGATCTCGCCAGCAAAGTCTTCGCTCTCTTCGCCATCATACTTGAGCTGCCCGAAGACTACTTCTCCTCCCGCCATGCCTACACCTCCCCGAGCGAGGACCACGTCCGCTACATGACTTACCACCCGCGGCCCGCTGCCGACGACGCGAGGGTCGAGAACACGTGGTCGCGGGCGCACACGGACTTTGGGTCCCTGACGCTCCTGTGGAGTCAGGATGTCGCGGGGCTCCAGATAAAGACACAAGAGGGAGAGTGGCGGTATGTCCCGCCTGTGGACGGCGGGATCGTCTGCAATGTTGGGGACACCCTCGACTTCTGGTCTGCTGGGTACCTGAGGTCGACAACGCACCGTGTCATCCGCCCTCCGGAGGACCAGGCGCATATCTACAGGCAGGGCATCTTCTACTTCGTACGGCCCGGGGATAACGTCGACATCAAGCCAGCGCCATCACCGCTGTTGAAGAGGTTAGGCCTGATCAAGGATACGACGGGCGATGGTCAGGCGGTTACGGGGTTGCAGTATGTGAGGGAGAGAGTGAAGAATTACCATGATCATAAGGATTATGCGAATAAGAAGGGGGCGAAATTTACGGTAGGAAACCTGGAAATTGAGGACGAGGCGGCATGATGTAGATGGCGTCCATATTCAAGGAATATCACCTTCGATGGCATTTCGACAAGAGACTCTTCTCCACAACGGAGCTTGCTCACACAAGGAGAGTGGCGGGTCAGATATCCCTGCATAACCAAAGGCCCAGTCAATGACCAGCCTCGTAGTACGTTTGCAGGCGGTGTTGATAAGAAGACGGCTTCGACTTCCACATTCGTTTCAAACATTCCGTAGCTTTTCCGCATTCCATGGCAACATAACCAACATAAAGATTTACTCTGTGCCGCGGTCAACTGTGCGGGCCGTTGTGCTTGCAGTGGGCTTTCCAGCAATCCTATACGACTCTGGCCCTAATCACTCTAGTCGTCGCGCCCTCGCTGCATGCCCCGGCGAGCTAGCTAACTCCACAAGGTCATCCTGCCTGGCTTCAGGACCTCAAATTGCCGGAGCAGTTTGGCTTTTCTCACCACCAAGCCACGCCCATTATATCCCTACGCCCAACTGGGAAGGCTGTATGCGTGGCACTTTCTACCCCTTCGAACATACGAGGTGAACAATGACACGGCTACTATCATAGAACCCTCACTCCGGCCCCGTTTGACGTCATTGACGACGCGCTCAGCGTTTAGTTTCTAGCTGGGACCCCATACTCCCGTCTGGTCCTTTACTTCCATGGCACAAGTTGGAACTTGGCGAGTGGATTCCGGCCGATGAGCTACTGCGCGCTCTACGCCTCGGATCCTTTCACGCCCATATCACCACCTTTGATTATCGTAGATATGGGGGGTCGACGGACCATCCTTTAGAGCTGGGGCTTGTTACGGGCGCCTTGACCGTTGTGGGCTCGGCACTCAACACACCTGGTATGAAGTCAAGAAGATTGGTTTCCATATTCGATCAGAGCCTGGGATCGGCCATCGCGCTCGTGCTCGTTCATGAGTACGAAGAGGGAACTAGCTATTCACTTTGCTGGACTGATGATAACTGCCAGCTTCTTTGGCGTGCCAAGTTGACAGGGACGTACTGTATCGGGGGGTGCTACGCTTGTAGTCACTCGTCGCCAAGTTGATGGCGCTATTCCACTCCTTCGCCTCACGATTGACGAGAAAACAGGATAATATGCATAACACAGGCGACCTTGTGGAGGTTGCACAGAAATACGACTTCATACCTATACGTGCTGAGGATGACGCTGATATTCCTAGTGTTGTATCCACGCGATCCGTAGACTGCCGACGGAGTCACGGCGATCATTACGGTTATATACGCCTGCAAATATCGCTCTTCCATCCCACGGGTCATCTTATATTGGGAACACACCATGATTACGGCCGGACACTCCAACAACCGGCATCGAAAAGTGCGTCCCGCCGCGAGGAGGCCCCAGACAAATTTGGATAAAGAGGGCCATGGCTAGCCCGATTCTACATAGTGTGAGGCCTAACCAAAGGCTAGACAGATTGTACGGCTCCTCATTGTGGTTAGTAACTGCCCCATTTTGGCACGTTAGTCCAGGCATGTTGGTCGTAACGAACCTTCCGTTGAAAAGTGGTTTAAGGTTGAGCGAGCAACTTTGGGATATCTGGCTTGAGGTCGCCGTTGCAGAACCCTTCCGGTTTGAAGGTCTTCGGAGAGAAACGTAGTAGGTGAAGGCCATGACTATGTGGAGACAAGATTCGAGCATTTTAAAGATTCTTAGCGCGCCCATTGTCTGCCTGACAGAGAGGGCTACTTGAGACATAGGAACTCTTCTTTGGAATGCACCAATTGGGCGGCCCAAGGAGCGAAATAAGGTATGCGTTAGGTGTGGCATTTGGATTGGATGTTAATCGGTGACAGAGGTTAACTATCAAGCAGAGAGAGTGCTCAAAGTTCAGGCAAGGTCGAAATCGAAGGTCGGAAGCTCGGGCCGATGAGTCTTCGTCATTTCCATCCTCCAGATGCAATGCGGTACGTACCGGCAGTGGGCGTTGAGTTGTCTAATATCACCGCCCAGCATAGCAACAACCATGATCTTAGAACGAGGGTCAACCAAGCTCGACAGTGCCTACAATATCACCAGTGACATTTAAAGAGGTTGATGTGAGTACTCTGAGAACTTTCCCCCCTTCGATTATGGCTTCGTGCCCATTCCCCCTCCCTGGCTCGCAATCATGCCCCTTGATGTGGCTCACGTAACTAGCCTCTGGTTAGGGCCCAAGGAAGTCCGATCTGGCTCTACCCTTAAGTCTTCTCAAAGACAGACGGGTAGGTTATGGCATCTGGAACTAGAATCGGGCACTGGGCTCGGCATTAAAACATCACCTAAACATAGATACAATGCAGGGCATCACCCCTGTGAACGTTCCCCAGTCCTGCAGAAGCCTCCGTTCTGGCAATGTTACCCACCTGATAGAACAAAATCAATATGGTCAAAAACAAAGACAACAGGAGCAAACTGCCTAAAAAAAGCCAGAATATCTACTCTTGCACCTCCTTCCTGCTTTACCAGCGATCGGAGTATCAAAGACACATCCACAAGAAGTGCTCAGGGAAGGCAGGAATAAACCACGTATCAGGGAATCCACGCACTTGAGGTTCGCTCCTTCCTCATGATACGGGACCCTGCTTAGCCCTTGCACGGTTTTATTGTGCACGAAAAAACAGTTGGTGTCCCTCTCAACGCTCACCCACAGCTCATCACTGCAATATCTCTGCTCACTTTTGGGCCAAACATCCTTCACACCTCAATCATTTCAAAAGATTATTATCATATACTATTAAATATGGAATCCACCAACAGCAACGGCCGGGAATCCCCCTTCGAGGTGGTCACCCCGCCTACCGCCACCAAGAAAGCGCGTCCCGCGAAGGCCACTCCCAAGACGGTTGGAGAAGATGGAGGCGAGAACGCGGCTGAAGGCAACTTCTCGGCCATTGAGGTCAAGCTTCTCATTGAGATGCTCTCCACCCTCGGCGAGAGTTCCAACGGCATCAAGTTCAACTGGGCCACTATCTCCGAGAAGCTCGAGCTTCCATCCGCTGGCGCCACGTAAGTCCCGCGCGTACTTTCCCGTGGCTTTTCACTCGCTTCAATTTTGTGGATATTTTTGCTGACCTTCCTTTTTCCTCCAGTGCCAAGCGCGCCGAGCGCCTGCTCAAGCGGTTCGACCTCAAGATGAGCGACATCACCGGCGGCCGCAACGCCCGTACCCCCAAGACTGCGGATGGAGACGCCACCCCTGGCAGCAAGCGGAAAGCCGGCAGAGGTTCAGACACGCTCGACACTCCCACCAAGCGCCGTTGTGGGCCCAAGATGGGGGTCAAGAAGGAGGAGGATAACCAGGATGGCTCTGCCGGCGCCAGAAACGGGACTTCTCGCATCGAGGTTTTGCT
Organism: Microascus cirrosus; assembly: GCA_030271035.1. Classification (NCBI taxonomy): domain Eukaryota; kingdom Fungi; phylum Ascomycota; class Sordariomycetes; order Microascales; family Microascaceae; genus Microascus; species Microascus cirrosus. Next base: position 27,283 of record JAMBUN010000037.1, read on the forward strand.
CAGGCCTAAGAAGGGCGTCAAGAAGGAAACTGGTACGTCTCCCGTATGATGACAATGGGATTCCATCCGAATAGCGCTGAGTTTTGTGCAGATGATGCCGACGACGTTTTCGGCATCTGACGTCTCGACACGGCTTTTTCTCTCCGCAACTGCGGGCAGCCATGGGATTGAGGATTTTGATTTCTATTTGCAGTTAGAGAGATGAAAAGGTGAAAATGTTTCAAAGCATCTGAACTTTAGTTTAGACTGAATACATGAGAGTCCATTTCAACGTCGTTCCTCCCTGCCTCCGCTTGATGAAGTCCCTGCTTTCTTGTGAAGGAAGCATTCGGGGACGTCTACAGGGCCGTAGGCCGTAGCATCCTGCTGCGTTCCGTTCCGTACACGCTCGGCTCACAGAAAGCACAGCGGTAACATGGGGTCATCCTGATCAAACACCCACTCCCGTCGTGCCTTGGTTTCAGGAACCTCCAACTTCACTCCCTCCGACGTCACGTTCATACCCTTGAAGTTCAATATTGTGCGCCAGTTCCTCGTCTGATACAGCTGTTGATGTGGTCTTGGATGCACGATGAATACTTACCGAGGATCACCAATATATCCGAGACAATGCTCTACTTGGCAACGCGGCGTTGCTGGAGCTCTCTTACCTTCTGGTCTGTATACCTGAAGGCCCGCAACGACATAATGTTGCATCACCTGGCTTTGAAGGTTTGAAGAACGCATATTTCCAACCGGTGTGTATTTTCCGGCGGCCTAGAATCACCGCTTATCCATGGAGAACGAATTTCGCCCAGTCCGACCTCGCCAAACTTGACGTCCATTACAACTTAAAAGAGTGCGCGACGGGACATTTTACCCGGTAGTTTATTTTGTGATTACTCAACTGCCGGCACTTTACGGACTGTAACACGACATTGTTCACAAAATAGTCTGCGGGGCCGGTGTTTCTACAATATGCACCAGCTTCCTGGAGACGCCGAGGGACCGGCTGTGAGCTCAGTCACTGCAATGGTCCACAAGAATCCAGTAGCCTGGAGACGTTTGTGTCCTTATGAGCTAAGATTTGTATCCTTCAATGGAGATGGAATGAACCGCCTAGTCTCTATCTCCCTTACTAGTCATACCGCTTCACCTTTTCCCTGTCTCCTGTCAAACCGCACTCGGGGTTTTAAGATGGCTTCTATCAGGTTATCTCCCGAGGGAATTAACATTACCCGGTAGCCGTACCGAATAAAACTCCTGCTCACTTCAAGAGAAATGTTCCGGAACGTTCTGACAGGTTCGGCTGTAGGAGTGGCGAGGTCGCAAGTTGGATAACCCGGGCCAAGCCATTTTCTCTACCCCACTCTAGACGACCGCTAGCCATTATGGCAATGATCGTTACCGGAGTGGGTTTCATTGAGAAGAGGCATTGGCTCCTTGTATTCTACGTACTCAGCGAGTTATTAGTCTCTTGTCGTTCTTGTGGCATCTGGGCCTGAACGTCCACAAGTAGAGATTCAACAGCCTACCCTCCAGGACGTTCCAGGCCTTGAGACTAAGGGGACCACTCACACACCGCAGCCAGCTAGACAAAGATATCACATATGTCAATATCGACCTCCTTACGCTCCAAGTGCCTAAATGTCTCTTTCGACCTATCACAAGTGGCCTCTGTGTCCTAGACGTGCTCTTTCTACGCAAGCGCCCTCCCCTCTCCCTCTTAACCGGCATATGTGACGGGCAAATGACATGTACCTGCATGAGTAGCCGCCTCTGCCAGCTACCGCGATTGATATGTGGTTCAAGATTATCGATCAATATAAACTCCGGATATCGGATGAAGATGAGTAACGAGCGGCAGTAGGTACTTGACGGGCTTTATATCCTGGGGAACCTGCGGGTATAAAGCCGGCCCCTCGCCCCCTTTCTCTCCTTCTTTCCTTTTATTTTTAACCGTCACCGTATAGATACCCGTCTCGAAGTCGCTCAAAATGGTCAACAAGCTCGTTCTCATTACCCTTTACCTCTCGGCCTTCGCCCTCGCACGGCCCTCGCACTTCCGCCGCCAGGATGAGGACCCGGTCCCGGAAGTCCCCGAGGAAGGGGATGCCCCAGAGGAGCCTGTGGATGAGCCCGGTAGGTCCTAACCGAAAAGAATCTTTGAATTTCTGCTGATATATCCGATATAAGCCCCTGAGGAACCCGTTGAGGAGCCCGTCGAGGAACCTGGTATGTCCTAGGCATTCAGGAAGCTTGGATTTTTTATTAACTTACGTGGGGTATAGCTCCGGAGGAGCCTGGTACGTGTTAGTACAACACAGGCAGGATGATCTCGTACTGACGTCTGTTGGGAATAGCTCCCGAGGTCCCTGCTATGCCTGGCATGCCCGGTGCCGGAATGCCGATGCCGTTCCCCGTTCCGGACGGTGACGCGCCCATGTACATCTGCATGCCCATGAGCATGCCTGCCATGCCAGGGATGCCGCCAGTGACCTCACCCGCGCCCGAGGAGCCGGTGGAGGAGCCCGGTATGTCTTATCTTCCATACGCCTTAGAGTTACTGTGACATCTTGCTGACATATGGTGGTATAGCTCCCGAAGAGCCAGTGGAGGAGGAGCCTGGTATGGGTTTGATCCATGGAAGTCCCTTTTCTCGAAGAATTCCTGCTGACGCCTGGGTGGATAGCCCCTGAAGAGCCCGTTGAGGAGCCGCCTGCGGAGGAAGAGCCTGGTAGGTGTTGGTTTTCTACAATGCTGGACGCTATGCTGATTTGTGTTGTGTTTAGCCCCCGAGGAGCCAGTTGATGAGGCCCCTGAGGAATCTGAGGAGCCCGTTGAGGATGAGGAGGGCGACGAGGAATAGGAGCGTTATCTCGGACGCCAACTTGGGGGGAGTATGCGAGTTCCGGCCACCCAATGGAGGAACATGAGTCTGTATATCCTTCTCTGACAACATTATTAGCCTACTCTCATGTCGAGAAACTGTCCATTTCTGTAGTGTAAAAGAGCTCGATGGGGCACTTCTTGTCTTCAGAGAATCAATTTCGAACAGCCTTTTTAGAGGCTCACGGGGGATGGAATTATAAGAGCCCCTAGACAAGGAACTCTGACCTCAAGACAGCCTGGGTTAGCATGCTTTGCCTTAAACCCCAATTTTCACGTGTCATGTCGAGATAGCTTGGAAGTCCATAGCGCTGTTGAGACCTCTATCAATGCTACTGCTCTACTCTAAGGGGTTCAAGGACCTGCGGCTGTCCCGGAAGACATGATGCAAGAAATGTCTTGCGTCCAATGGGGTGGCGTGTGGCTTTGTTTCAGGGGCGAACCACATAGACCGGCGGATGTTCAGTTCTCTTAGATGCTGAGGAGCTATCGTACAGAGAGGTAAAGACATATCAAAACAACGAAACAAGGACGTGCACATTCTCCCCTTTTTTCAAAGTTCGTTGCGCTCCTTCGCCATTTTCCCGATCCCTTTGCTCACCACTCAGGCAGCCCGCTCCGCAAGCAGGTCCTGCACGAAGCGGATCAGCAGCGGTCCGATCTGGTCGGCGATCAGCTGATCGCCGACAGCGTCCGGGTGTACGCCGTCGCGCAGCATCTGGGCGGTGTAGCCGTTGTCCTCAGAGCAGTCAGCGATGACGATGGGGGACTCCGTAGAGTTGTTGCGCTCGACCCAGCCGGGGATCTCGGCGTTAAGAGCGTTGATGGGGGCGGGTGCGAAGGGAAGTGGGATGAGCTTGTCGACCTGGGGTTGAGTTAGCGGGAGTCGCTGCTCTTCTACGGGCAGTGGCTCGGGGCGGGAGAGGTGGAGGCCATGGGGAAAACGCACGATGATCTTTACGTTCGGGTTCACAGCCCTCAGTGCCTGGATCATGGTGTCATAAGCAGCAATAACCTCCTCTGTCGTCCTGCCCGCGTTCGCGTCATTGGTACCCAGCATGAAGTTCACTATGTCGGGCGACGAGTCGGCAGCCCATCCCTCGATGTACTGGTTCGCAATGTTGACGGCCTGCCACCCGGAGTGGCCTTCATGGCCGGTGTCGAAGTCGCCGCTGGTGGAAGTGCAGCCTTGAGGGTTATTTGTCATGGAGCCGACGAAGTCAACCTCAGAAGTGAGGCCCTCAGCCGCGAGCATGTCCCAGACTAGGGCGCGCCAGCAGGTAATTTCCGTGATGGAGTCACCAAAGGGGACTGAAGGGTGTTAGTCTGAGCCTACGCCAAGATGTGTCGGCGACGGAGTCTCTTACGGAATTTGATGCTCTGGGCAGAAGCAGAGAGGGCGAAGCCCGTAAGGGCCGAGAGCTTGGAGAGCTGCATAGTCAAGGTCCTGAATTGCGATATGTTGAACGGAGTAGTAAAGCGCCACGTCGTCCACCTTCACGGCGCCGAGTTCCGCGGTATATATTCCCCATACTGGCTCCCTTGCCGCGCTGGGAATAGCTCGGCTGTTGCCCTCGGCTCGTACCTTTGTCAATATTTGAGTGGGTGTTCAGGCTGCGGGATGCATAAATTAGAGAAACACTTTTTAGAGACGGCGCCGCTTTGCAATGAACGTGTTTGTTGTCCGGGCTAGCGGAAGCCAATGCTACTCGACTGTCCTCAATTTACGGTACATATTTGAGGCGCTTCATCCGGTGCCTTTAACCGTGCGCTTGGGGTAAACATGGTTCACCTGTCAGCGAAAGGGGACATCTGTTTTATGGACCGGGTTGTTCAAGGGGTATCTCTGGATGCTGTTGGGACCGCATATATCAGAACCCAGGCGAGGATCGTGAACTGTGCGTCCCGAGGGAACGGATGGGGCGAGAGTGTGGCCCTGAAGATGGCGGCAAGAGGAAGCTGGAAACCCCACAATCGTCGTCGCGGCACGGGATTCGACAGCTTGGGTAATAACATGGGCAGTGATACGTAACTCAAACCCCGCACCGCGGTATAGCCCCGAGCGCGGACAGCCATTCAAACGGTGGAAAGAATATATTAAAAGTAAAATAATAAGTGCCAACGCGGGCTGTACGACCCTTATCACTCCTGCGAAGGGATTCGTAAACGCCAAGACCGCCGCGCACATGTCAGGACGTGGCAACTAGGGAGCGGGACTTGGCAGCAGCTCCCCTGGTCCGGTCCCACGGAGAGTCCACTGGAGTAGACGGATTTCCTCCTGCGCAATATACGCGGCGCCGAGCGAGCGCCTTTGAGATTTGGCCCTCTATCTCAAAATAGCACAGGACGGTAGCACCGATGCCTGCTTCTTCCCTATGCCATCACGCCTCACGACTCATAGCCGGAAGCATGGTCAGGCGGAATGCACGCAGCACTATCAACTGGCGAACGACGCTTCCCTAGACCCAGATTGGTACTCCGCCCCCAACATTCGTGCCCGTCAATCTCCGGAGTGCGCAAAATTTCACGGATATTGCCTCGCAGCTGTTACCCCGTTTCGTCCTGTTCCCTTTGGCCGGGTCCACGACAATGACGCACGTAATATCCGTGCCTGCCCCTCGACCAGGAACAAATAGACAAGCGCAATATGCACCGCGGGTTCATATTACGTGGCTCTGAGCGCAGAAGTTGGGGTCGCGCGTTGGGCTGATATCCCATTACCAACTTCTCCTCGGCGTCTCGGCGTACAATCAGAGGGAGGCGCCCGGTCCAGGGACTGGAGCTCCACTTCTCATACCCAGCATCTCTTGGGCATGAAATAGAACACATCTTATACTGGGACCAGCGTGGTCTAGAGCTCCCCTCCCCTTGCCGCGAACCATCCCCTCGCCACCTGGTGCCCCATGAAGCACGTCATCGTCATCCGCCCGAACTTGCACACATCCTCAGCGGCCGCAGCTTCGAAGTTGTCTTCGCACCTTGTCATGGTCATGGTGAAGCGGTTCTTGGAGCCCCAGGCGATGGCGAAATCGACGGCATTTTCGGCGTGCCAGAGTGGGGCGGAGAGGGTCCAGTACTTGGTTCTCGCCATCTCCCGGCAGTCGACGGAGGGGGAGCCCCTGAGGAGGGAATAACAGGCGTGGAACTGGTGGGCAAAGAATATGGTGCGGCGGATGGACTCGGTGAAAATCCAGGATTTCCAGAAAGCCTCAGTCTCGGCGAGGGGGTAGAGCGAGAGGGTGGCTGGGTAGGTTGGCTCCACGCCGAAGTTAGCATGCGGGATGAGAGAGGTGGCAGCGGACACCAGGGACGGCAGGGTATTTTCGGCAGCGGCGCGGGACTCGACGTCACCGTCGAGGCAAGCCATGATGTGATAGACGGTCAGGGCTAATGCATGAGCAAGAGCCTCCCGAGGGTCAGCAGGGCTGGGAGACACGGCGAGGTCTTGCATGCGGGTGACGAGGATGCGCAGTATCACGGACTTGTTTGCGGGGTTCACTGCCGTGTAGAGAGCACAAGAAGAGAGGAGGTCTATGCCGGTCAGCAACGCATTAAGCCCATCAGAGACGCGCGAGATTACCTTCATAAGACTTAGGCCGGACATCCCTGAACACGAAGGGATGACACCACGGCGTGCCCAGTGTGTCCACAAGTTCGCGCGGCGTGGCGGGTAGATGCTTAAAGAGATAATCAAGCCTCTCGTGGAGGAGCTCGGGCGTGCACGGCACACCGTCAGTGCTCTTCACAGTCCCACACGGCTCGGAAGTCCCCAAGCGGACGAGCTGCTTCTGCTCGTCCGCCCGCAGCAGGGTCTCGGTGAACGGGACCGGTGGGCTGGAGGACGCCGACTTGGCTGGGCTCTCGTGCGGCATCTCGAGAGTGGGAGCGGCAAAGTCCGGGAGAGGCAGAGGGTCAACGGAGCAAGCTTCGGTGCTCCAGAAGTCATCCATGAAGGCGTCAATGGAGAAGTCGGGGGCGGCGGAGGGTGTCTCGGCGACAGGGGAGAGGGAGAGGGAGGTGGCGTTGGGACCGCGGCGCTGGGGGTAGTGGCAAGTCAGGCCGCGGCCGGCACAGCGCTGACAGGTCGGCCACGAGAGATCACAGCGGCGCTTGGCGCGCGTGCAGGCGGCGCAGGACTTGCGGCGCGGTGGCGGGTTAGCGCGCTCGGCCGTAGTGACAGACATGACGGAAGGATACGGGAAGGAGAGAAGAAGGGGAAAAGAAACTGAGGGGACCAAGCGGTTTAACGAGTCGGAGATGGGAGGGTGGAAAGTCGGGTAGGATTTCGGCGATGTCGAGCGACCTGGGCGAACGGGGAGCGGAAGTCGCGGGTGGGTCGGGAGCGCGAGAGGGATATATTGCGGGGCGGGATTGGGCGGCGCTTGTGCGGAAGGAGGTGGCGGAATTCCGCCCCGCGCTGCTAAAGTCCGGGCTAATCCCCGCCGCTGTCCGCCCTACAGATAGGGCTGAGACCACTGTCACCATCCGCTTGTCATCGCAAACCTTTGTCGCCTGTCACATTCGTTACACAAGGCCATCCACTGAGAAGAATAGGCATGCCATCCTTAGTCCTGATCTAGAAAGAGCCCTTTTTCCGTCTACAGGTGCTGTTATCCACATAAACATCGAGACCGACCGATGCTAAGACTAAGAGGAGATTAATCCTTAGGAGCCATGACCTTAGACTCTATATTACAACGGCAGCGGACGATAATGCGCGTGATGATACCTGATGGTTTGAGTGCTCGACCTGGCTGAAGTCTGAGCTGGCTAGGAAGTGCCCCTACCCGCTTCCATCTCTCGCGATTTACGGGAGAAGGGGATGGGCATATTGGATGGCAGGGAGTGGGCTGCCCTTCAATACAACCAAGCTAGCATAGAATAACTGCTAAAGTGGACGTCATTTTATTCCATTTTGACTCTAAAGGGAGGATAGGACCTGCACGGTTATTTTCAGATCATATAGCCTCCCGGGATAGTAGGTACGGGGCCTATGTTTTAGTCCAAAGCGGTGCGGCCAGCTCCCGGGGGCGTCTTCTCGGATATGGGAGACAGAGGGCTTCTCGAAGATACTTGCCAAGCAGTATCGGAATTCTAAAAGAATAAACACATCGTCTCTGTTGTGTTCGGACACAGCTAGTTCCTTCATCTCAGAGAATGTCGTCTGATGTCGTCCAACCCTGGCGCGGGAGTCATTATCTTAGCGGGCCGCATGCTCCCACGTATGGGGGAAGCATTTGTCCACAGTCGATTGTCGGTGAGCTATACTGTTGGGCGCTTAATGCTTTCAGGGGCATTGGGCTTTCCTCTCGAGTCATTCCCGAAAGCTTTTTGTTCGATGTCGAGGCACAAAGATCAATACCATTCCTTGGCGGAAGAGTGCCAGCTCGAGCGCTGGGACGGAAGGACGTCGTCGTGAACTCACACTCAAAAACTTGGCATCACTCTCCCTCAACGATCTAAATTTGGATCTATCCTTGCCCCCATCAATACTCCTTCATCACCACATTCTCATTCAGCACCCACTGGCCCGCTTCGGCACCAGTCCAGTAGTCCGCCGATAATTTTTCCTCGTCTTAACCACATCTGTAGCTTCAACCTAGCTGTATACAGAAAGTGAGAATAATCTGCAGAAGCGACGCAAGGTAGTATATCTAACAAAAGGTAGAGTGTTATATCTTACAAGCACGAAGGAGTTTGTGGTTCTTGATTGCTGCAGACGTAGCAGACGTTATGGCAGACAGCAGGAGCGCAAGTCAGAGCGTTGTCTTGGTAGAGAATGTAGCCCGACTTTGGCTACTGTGGAGCATTTTCTGCATGCCGCGGTATCACGGATGGTGGCTGCCATCGATCCTCTCAAAAGGCCAAGAGTGCTGTCTAGGACAGGATATGCGCAGAGTACCCTGTATCGCTGTTCTTTTACGACTGCTAGGCGGTGGGCGGTACTGCGTTGGTTTGCAATGTGCAGACCACGGTGTTTTGTTAGATGCGAAGGAGGAGTACGCAGCGTAGTTATGCCAGAGAGGAAAACGCAGGAGGGAGTTTGATCGGTTAACAGTAGCCAAAGTGTGCACAGGCACCTGCAGGATAGGGTATGCAAGTAGGAGCTAAGCAGGTGACAGAGAGCGTAACAGGAACAATAGGACACAAGGTGCAAAGAATAGGAATGGAGTGACACAATTAAGAGGGAACTGTAGACTAGAACAGTGAGTTTTGCAACCAGGCAACTGCAGGAATAAATTGGGAGATTGGTGCGCAACTGTAAGAAATGGCAAGAAATGCAACCGTTGGACCCAAGGGGCCTATCTGGCTTGCACAGGCAAGTGGTTTACCTCTAGCAGACTTTTAATCAAACCTCTAGAGCAAGAAGTAGGATGGCGCAAGACGGCGACACGACATTGGAAACGACAAAATTTGGAACGACAGTGACACGGCACGCAGAGTCTGGTACTTATTCGTAGAACCCCTCCAGTTTCTGGCTACCTTCCTTTCCCTTCTTTCCTTCTTTTCCCTTGCATGCAGAGCTTCTTATCTCAGACGAGCCCGATATTTTACACTTGGTAGTTAAGAAGAGGTGGAAGAACTCCGAGACGATCGACAAGAAGATGCTTGATGTGCATGACCCCAAGACGATGGACAAGGACGGAGACATAAAAATGTCCGATGTGGATGACTCCGATACGATGGACGAGGACGGAGACACAAAAATGACCGACGTGGATGACTCCGATACGATGAACGAGGACGGAGACATAAATATGCCTTTATGCTCAGAGCCCATCTCTTTTGTGAGCTGGTCAGACACGGCTCCTAGGCTAGCAGCCTGGCGCTAATGGTACCTATCTTGATTAAAAAAGGAAAGAACTACGGAAAAATATAAGGAGTTACTCTTTCAGTCTTGCGCAATGATTTCATTGTTCTTATATTACAATTATCATGGCCTCGTTAAGTTGTAGACACCGGAGGTACTGGAGTGCCTACCCGTAGAGTTTCCCGATCTCTGGACTCGCAATGCTACTTTCCACGCTCCCGAACCCCAAGCGCCCTACTCCAGCCCCTTTCTCGGGGAACACCTGCGCCGACGTATCCCGGTCCAACGCTGGCATCGCGCCCCACCGCAACCTCCTACCGACCAACTTACGCAGCGCCTTCTCCCGCATGGCACCCTCCTTTTCGAGGAATTGGGGTGCCACGCTGGGAACGCGCGGAATCGCAGGTGTGGAGAGGGGGCCAACCTCTGCTGTCCAAGGCAGCTTGCGGTGTGGCGACACGGGCGTGATGAGGGATAGTGGAGTGCCTCTCCTCCTCTCCTCTGTCATCTGGCTAGACTGGGCGAAGGGAGACATCTTGTCGTCTGAGTATGTATCCATCCACGGAGCGGTGGGTGGCTCGAGGCTAGTGGCCTCCGGTGGCGCGTCGTGGCCGTGGCTAGGCTCAAATTTGAGCTTCCCCCATTCCGAAGGAGGTCTCGCGCTCGAAGGCCGCCTGCTTTCCCCTGAATCTGACGTCGTGCACTGATAATGGGTATCCGACTGGAGACCCTCGCACGGTGACGGTGGTATGAGTCTGTCGTTATCTTGTACCGAGACATCAGAAGGACGTCTCGAGGCAAGTCCAGACCATGTCTGCGGGAAGTACGACGTTGGCTCCCTCGGTGAACGGGGATTGTAAGGCGAAGGGGGTGGCATAAGCCTTTGTCCCTCTGGGTCCACTGTTTTCGATGGCCTCCACTGGGAAGATTCAGACATTGTCCGCGGCCTGTAAACGGTTGCTCTAGAACCCGGCGATCTTAAAGGCGAAGGCAGGTGGAATCCCTGGGAGTCAGGTCGCAAGGGCCTAACCGTTGTCTCTGAGGATCGCCGCCGTCGGTAAATCTCATTCGCGTCCATAGGCGACACCACATACGGTGAAGGGGGTGCGTCCGAAGCTCTTCCTGGGACAAGAGGCCATTCATCATGCACTGAAGATCTTGTGTCAGATGGTGCTCTCGATCGATACGAGCTTCTGGTATCTCTTGGAGACCTGGGCGACGCAGCCGTCGGTCCAATTCCATTCCCGCTATTCCACGGTGACTTGAAACTTATGCTCGACGAGTTCACAAACAGGAGAGGGTGACAGGCGGCTGAAATGACCCGCGAGTTCGCCCCGGCTATGACCATTTCCCCGCGCAGCTTGATAAAGGCGACCAGGATAGGTACGAGAACGAGAAGGAACGCAGCAACACTCAAGACAAGGAGAGCCTTGACGGAGTAGCTGAGTGCTACGGTTGTGTTTGGATCAAGTCCAAGATTGTCCTCCACGCTGCGCAGACCCTGGCGGTCGCTGCCAAAATACCCTGTGATAGGTGTAAGTAGGCGATAATGTAGCAGAAGCGGTAAAGACTAACCTCCTTCAAAGATGCTCAGGTAGTAGGTGTTGGACAATGTCCAATGGAGGAGCGCAATTATAATAATGAGCGGGACGCCCATCCTGTACGGAAGCTGAAGGCGGTAGGTCGAGGTTTGGGAACCCCTTGGCACCGTAACGCGCAAAGGCTGGTACGCCAGGCTATAAGCGTTCCATTCCCTCTCCACCATGAAGCGGGTGAGTAGCCCATTGTAAAAGTAATAACACGCCGCAAGAAACACCTGTGTCTTGTTTCCCAAGAGGAGAGCGAGGATGAACGCACCCTCTGGGACGTCCATGCTACGCATGTGTCCGTTTTCGGGGTGATGTGCGAACGAACCAGGCGTGAGGGCGCGGATACCGAAGCGAAAGTAGGAATACGCGAGGGTAACTAGCGAGCCGGAGAGGAAGAGATATGTGAGAGCCCAGGTAATGGCGGGTATCGAGGATCCCATGTACCTTGGCCGACGGATCCATGTACGTGGTTCGCTGAGCGTGAGGCCGGCGCGCTTCTTTCGGAGGAAGGAAAGCGGGCTCGGTTTATCTTGGAAGCCTAAAGTCGACATACCCTCGGTGGTAGGATCAGGTTCGGCGATAAAAGAAGCAATGGCGTCTCCCGGGGTCACAAGGAGGTCGTCGGACAGTTTTCGCAGAAGGAACCTGTATGTGTTAGCTCCCAGATCGAGGTCCCAAGGATCTAGTACGTACAAAAACTGCGTGGCGATGACGGCGACGCAAAGTGCCGAGAGGCCGAGCATCAGCGGAGACACCCCAAGCTTGCATGTTTGTTGGAATTCTTCTGCCAAGCAATACCTGACCTCGAGATCATTGAATCGGTCAAAGCGAAACCCTTCCCTTGAAAGGCCCGAATTGCCCCGCGTCGGGGTGGTTTCTCGGTCTTGAAATGGAATAACCCAGCTTTCCTCCAGACGGTTGGCTTCGTTATTGTCCTCAAGGTTGACTGTTCTCCCCAGCACGCGGCCGCAAGAATTGATGCAGGCGTCGGGGCCGTTCTCCGGCTGCATCCCCATCTCACAGGTTGCTGCGAACCAAAGCGAGTTCAACTCATTGGCCGGCACGAAATCGTCCCAATCATTCGCTCCGTCGTCACTTCCAAAGACCTCCCTTCTCGTCCAGCCCTCAGTAGATTCTTCCCTGGCAGTATTGATTACCAGCACCACATCTTTAAATTTCTGCTCTGGGTTGCAACGGAGGTATTCATTCCGGCAACGTGCCGCGTCGAGTCTCCTCCACGCCCGCGCATTTGAAGAGGTGTTTCGAAGTTCCGGGACAGCCTGTGATGAGTTGCTCAGAACGTCTGCGAAGTCAACCGGCCGACCGTACCCTTCGTCGAAGCCCGGGAAAGCAAGACTCGCTCCTGGCCAGAAGAACTCTGCTCCCTCCGTAAACGACTCAGCGGCGATGGTCAAGTTCCACGACTTGCCGTGGAAATCGGTCTCGAATACAGCGCTGTTGAGGAGCATGTGCACCGGGAGCGCAAACACCGCCAATACGACCCACGCGACGACCTTGAACCTCGACAGCACTAATAGGTTGCTCAAGGATGGGACCCCAATCTCGACGTATTTTCCTTTTGCGTGTGCGGCATCGACTTCCTCGCGTGTCGGCGAATTCAACACTTGCATAGCAAAGATAACGGACGAGAAAACGAGAGTAGCGGCGACGTTGAGTCCGAGGTGAATGCCCATATTAGCTATTCTCGTCCTTTCGCAGGCGCCACCGTAGAAGAGGTAGTTTACTGTAAAGGACTCCGTCTCGTTCCCGGAAATGAAGGTGGCCAGGGAAAGAGCACCAGAGAGCAGAGCGAGTAGAATGGCGTTGAAGATGACGGGGCGACGCCAACCCCGGGCTTGGGGGTTAAACAGGTCAGCCATGATGCTTGACGCGCAGAGTAACCTTAAGGAAGGAGTAACGATGCATTCCAGCTCATTGTTCCTAAGATGCCGGAATCATTGCAAGTTTCTGAGTGTGGAAGCAGGGGAAGCGACCCTGGTAATGGATGAGGGCTGGGTAGATCCGGCCGAGCCTCCAGACCATCCTTTGCTTCTCCCGGTGTCCGTCCCACCATAACAACGAACGGGTGGCACACAGTGATCTCCATGGCCCTGTCTGATGATCCGCTGGCGAGAGCTCTAGCCAGCAAGCGGCATTGACGCCAACCCATTCCTCCGAGATCTGCTAGGGACAAAGCTAAGAAATGACGTCTGTGTGCATGCAGAGAGCCGCGTTCATTGCAACGGTGTGGGGGCGGCAAGCACCAGAGGGCTGGTAAGAACGGCGGCTATCATGTCTGATGCGTGTCGCAGGCATTGTCCAAGCGCATTGCATAGGGCTGCCCAGACACCTACCCGCGCCGGATAAATGCAAGGAGAGCCCCTTGATGCTTACCGCTGCGTTCGCGACACCACATTCTCTAACCGCCCCCAACGTGCCGAGCCCGTCGGACAGAACGGAGAATTAAGGGAGCAGCATTCTGGTGGATTCGGCTAGAGAGTTACCCGACCGGCGATTGACGTGTTGGAAATCACTCATGACTATTTCCTTCTGGAAGTCAACGACATATCATCCACGATAGCTCCCTGTTCATAAATTTTCTAAGCGCCCTTCGGTCAAAGGTCGGTAAAGGCTCATCTTTAGAAGTAGGCGTGAAGGGTTGTTAAGACATGGTAACCGCTGGTCGACTGAGAAAGGGCGTCGAATTTTCGAGGGAGATTTAGCGAGAGGCCAGAATGACGCAGAGCCGCGTATGGTCTTCCACGCACCCGTCACCGTCACACAAACCGACCCATCAAAATCCCAAGCACGCCCGCAGTGTAATGCTATGTATCTGGATGCACCCTTGCAGAGTGTGTGTCATTTCTCAGAAATAGGGCGCTTCGCTCGGCGTGGCTTCCCCGTGACTCTCAGTTCCCGCGGGTTCGGACGGTGCTCTCGCCGTACCGGCTTTCCCTGCTACCAGAGAAGACTCTATCGTAAGCAAACGACCGAGGAAAGCTGTGGCGGCAACGGAGGTGGTGGACCTAGATCTTCCACGTCTGGGTCTTCCACTTCACGCCGTATAAAAATCCGCCAGAACCTACCGCGGCGATGAGTTCGGTACCGAGACGAGGGGACAGGTATCTCTTCGATGCCAGAGTTATCCGTGGTCAGCCAGGCAATAGAGAAGTTGACGTTATGTCAAGGGATGCCTTGGAGCTTTGGTTGTCATGCCGGCCGTGTAGCAACACATGTTTGCCTTCCACGTGCTTGCGACTTCCAGAAGTGGCTGGCCGTTCTTCCCTAGGAAGGTGCCCCCCCCTCCATGGAACACCAGCAGGAGGCTCAGGCGGGTTCTAATCGGCCGCAATAGCCGCAAGATGAGCAACGGCATGGGCTAGGAGACCAATAACATCCGAAAAGCCGCCATCGCTCCTGCTGTCCACCATGGCCACGGTACCATAGCAATGCCGGCCCATTTCCGATTACGACTTCACAACGATAACAAGACACCTGGCGGGGCGTGTACTCCAGGCGAACAGCGGAACACCAGACTCGTTTTTATCCTTCGTCCATTGATACGCCAGACCTCATCATCTTCTCATATCAACACCAAGCCTGTTAATCGATATCCGCAGACATCTAGCATCTCTTCTCCTATCCATCCATACCCTTCCATGAATCCGCTTGCTGACACCGCCTCGCCTTTTATCCGACGAACGCATTGACACGAGTGTACCACGGCTTGGAGGCCCTTCGGAAGCACTAGTTGTTCTACTGTGGCATACCATCAACCTGTTATCAACCTAGACTCACCGCCGAGATGTTTTCTTTTCAGGTGGGCATTGACGATGCCGCGGAGTTAGGGGCAGCCGCCCTTGATATTCAGGAGGAAGATGCTGCTGTTTTTGTGGAAGAGGGCCCCGCTACCGCGGAAGACATGACATACTACGAGAGTAAGCACTCGCCTTGACCTATCTCGGAACGGAAATTCAAAAGCCGCCCAATTCCCTGGCAAACATGCTAGACGTCGGAGCGGCAGCATATTCCTTTCTGTCTGGGCTAACGAGAATGTCTGTCAGGGCGAGTATTGCATTATACGAGAGCTAATCACGTCCTCGCATTCATCACCACCATAACGGCCCTCGTCACGGCCGCCGCGGCGATTATCAGCCTCTTCTGGTGGTGGACGCAGCACTACCTCCTTTACCGGCGCAACCACATCCACCACCGCCATGTCGCCCGCGAGGAGGCCCGCGCCGCGAGGTACCGCAACAGATTCAGGTCAATAGCCAACACCGGCACGGACTTGCGAGACCCGTCCATCGGTTTTCGCGAGCCGGCGTACCGGAGGGGGACTAGGGATCTCCAGAGGGAGCTGGAGAGAATAGTTAACGAGGCGAGGGCGAGGCAGGAGAGATTACGAGTGGCCTTCACGATGCAGGAGTTGGAGGCCGCCGTGGAATTTCAGCAGGAGATGGCGCCGGCGGCGTGACGGCCTGCGCGAAGAGAGTGGATGCCGTGCGAGAAGATTAATACAGGGCTACCAGGGCCCAAGGGCTTGGAGTATGTCGATAGGAATAAAGACTACTAGTTTCTGCTTACCATCTTCGAATAGAAGTTCCGTTGCCGATCGCCCCCCACAAAACTTGAAAGAAGTTCGCACCGATGAGGGTCGGTGGTGATGGGGTGGGGAATGGCGGGAAGAAGTGCAAAAAATTGACCTTGCCAGGGGTCGAACCTGGAATCTTCTGATATCTCTGCGGGAGCACCCGAGAATCGTAGTCAGACGCCTTGCCATTGGGCCACAAGGCCAATTGTTAATACTCGCCAGTCTAGCTTAACCATTATATTCTTTTCCACTCCTTGGCAATGCGGTATGTCTTTCTCTGCAGCAGCCCAGTCATCCTTACCTCCAACGTATGGAGCAAAACCCAAAGTGTTTCTCTATACATAGTTTGAGCTGTAGTAACGAAATCTGCCCAGGCTTGAAGCAGTCCAGGTATGACAATTTGTCAGTGCTTGCTTGGAGTTGAGCGTCTGACGGGACGTTGGCGCCGGTGCAGACCGACGCACCTGTTCGCAGCTGTGCTACCTCCCAGCTGCCCGCTGAACGTCTTCAGCAGAAGGCTGCAATATTTTTCAAAATTGACCGTCAGAGTACCGGATCTAGCTCCCTCCCCACCACGAAGCTCCCAACCCCAATCCCACACTCTCCTTAGAAGAACAGGACACCCTCCGCCCTCAAGCTCATACGTAATACTCTACAAAACCTCGCGACCATGTCGTTCGGGGGCCAGACTCCGACCATCATTGTCCTCAAAGAAGGTTGCTACCCCGCCATGAGCCCCTCGATCCACCCGAAGCTTCTAGAGCTGACAAACTGCCCTTTCCACGACTCTAGGAACCGATGCCTCGCAAGGCCAGGGCCAGATCCTGTCGAACATAAATGCCTGCGTCGCTGTGCAGGGCACGATAAAGCCGACTCTCGGTCCGTATGGCGGTGACTTATTGATGGTGGATGAGAATGGCAAGCAGACGATCACCAACGATGGAGCGACAGTCATGAAGGTGCGCGAGGATCACGGACAGACACAACGTGTGCAACTACGTACGGAAGTACTGACAGGTTCCCGGTAGCTTCTCGACATTGTCCACCCCGCGGCCCGCATCCTCGTCGACATCGCACGATCCCAAGACGCCGAGGTCGGCGACGGTACCACCTCCGTGGTGGTCCTCGCTGGCGAGATCCTCAAGGAGATAAGAGAGCACGTTGAGCAGGGCGTCAGCACTCAGCTCATCAACAAGGGCCTGCGGAGGGCGTCCGCTTTGGCGGTGAACAAGATCAAGGAGATTTCCGTCTCTACCCGCGAAGGGAGCCGGAAGGAGACTCTGGCGAAGCTCGCCGCCACCGCTATGACGAGCAAGCTCATCAAGCGGAATTCTGGATTCTTCACAAAGAGTATAGTCTTGTCCTTCGCGAAATGGGGTTGGCATTCCCTCTGGCGGTGGTTAGCTGACTTTTTGTAGTGGTTGTCGACGCAGTGCTATCGCTAGATCAGGATGACCTCAACGAGAGGCTCATCGGAGTCAAGAAGATCCCCGGTGGTTCCCTCACCGACTCGCTCTTCATCAAGGGTGTCGCCTTTAAGAAGACTTTCTCTTACGCCGGATTCGAGCAGCAGCCCAAGTCCTTCGAGAAGCCCAAGATCGTATGCCTCAACGTCGAGCTCGAGCTCAAGGCCGAGAAGGACAACGCCGAGGTGCGTGTCGAGGAGGTGTCCGAGTACCAGGCCATCGTCGACGCCGAGTGGCAGATCATCTACAAGAAGCTCGAGGCCCTCTACGCCACAGGCGCCAAGGTTGTTCTCAGCAAGCTCCCCATTGGTGACCTTGCGACGCAGTACTTCGCTGACCGCGACATCTTCTGCGCCGGCCGCGTCACCTCCGAGGACATGGACCGCGTCGTCGAGGCCACGGGCGCTACTGTGCAGTCCACCTGCTCTGACATCCTCCCCGAGCACCTTGGCACGTGCGGCAGCTTCGAGGAGCGCCAGATTGGCGGCGAGCGCTTCAACTTCTTCGAGGAGTGCCCCGAGGCCAAGACCTGCACGCTCATCCTCCGCGGCGGCGCCGAGCAGTTCATTGCCGAGGTCGAGCGTTCGCTGCACGACGCCATCATGATCGTCAAGCGGGCCATCCGTAACAAGGACATCGTGGCCGGCGGCGGCGCGGCGGAGATGGAGGCGTCGGTGTATCTGCACCGCTTCGCGGACCGCGAGGTGCGCGACAAGCGGCAGTCCATCATCAAGTCGTTCGCGCGCGCGCTCGAAGTCATCCCGCGCCAGCTGTGCGACAACGCGGGCTTCGACGCTACGGACATTCTGAACAAGCTGCGCGTCGAGCACGTACGGGGAAACACGTGGGCGGGAGTGGACTTTGACAACGAGGGCGTCGCCGACATGATGGACAAGTTCGTGTGGGAGCCAGCGCTGGTCAAGGTCAACGCCATACAGGCGGCCACGGAGGCGGCGTGCCTCATCCTGGGTGTTGACGAGACGATTCGGAACGAGGAGAGCCAGCAGCCGCAGGCGCCTGGGAAGCCGCTGCCTCCCGGGGCTGCGCAGAGGGCGCTTCGTGGAAGGGGACGGGGTATGCCTAGGAGGTAAGAGGAGAGCTGGATATCCAAACGTGGAGATTTGAGTAGATGAGTTATGTGGAAGGGTATGAAAAGTAGACCATGGTCTCTAATCAAAATGGGCATGTGAAGTTGAGAAACGGATATTCTACGTCAAAGTCATGAATCAGGAGTAGACGCTGGAAATAATCAACGGAAAGCTGAACCGGTTCACGAAAAATGATGATACTCATGCAAGAGCCGCTATGTCCATACGAAATCAGAAATCCCACAACGCCCCCTGAACGCTAGATGCATGCAAGACTAAGACCGCCGTCTAACCCGGACCTTTTACAAACTCGAATATGTCCCCTTCCCTCCTCTCCTCTCTATTCGCCGCCACTGCAGGATGCGTTCCATTCGTTCCGTCCCCCAGTATGCCATTGTTTTCCGCCGGCCCCTGTGTGTCTTGATCCGCCTCCCCCATCACATGGTCGCCCTCTATTGGACCCCCCTTCTCCCCCTCGCCATCTTCGTCCCCGTGCCTCACAAACATATCCATGTCTCTATCCACAGCTTCCGTGTCCTCGTTGCCTTCGGGCTCAGAATCGTTCAACAGCGCGTGGAAGTCCGTGTCGTGATCAAAAGACGGTCCATGGTGCGGACCCGCAGCCATGATGCGCGGGTCAATAGGCTGGTAGTGCGACGGGAGGAGGTTGGAGGGCTGGAGGGTGGCGTTGAGATGTGGGAGTGGAGCGAGCTGTGGGTTGGGATTCATGGCGTCCTGGGCGAGGGATGGAGGTATGGGGGTGTAGGGGTCTGTGTGGAGGAGGTTCTCCGTATGGGCATCAAGATGAGGTTCAGATCTAGTGGGGGGGGAATCCTCAGCGGCAGGCGGAGACGCGGTCGGCGACTTCTCACCCTTCTCGGGGCTCGCTGACCCCGACCCCTTGGGCTGCACCGTGCCCGCAGCGCGCCGCGACTTTAGGCACTTCTCGCACTTCTTGATCGCCTCGGTCGCCGTGTCCTTGATGCTCCGCCAGTGGTACTTCTCTCTGATGGTGGTGGTCGTGCGGTTGATGCCCGCGTGGCTGGCTTCGTGCACTTTGCGAGCGATCTCGAACTGGCGCAGCGGGTCGGAGATGACCTCCTTGTCGCCGTGCATCAGCGTGTCGCCCTCGACGAGGCGGTAGTGCGTTGCCGCTGCGCGCAGGCGGGACTTCTCTGCGCGATCGGCGCCCGGCGGGTACTTGTCATACTTGAGGTAGAAGCGGATCTTATCGAAGCGGTCATCTGACTGCAGCTCCTCGGCGTCCGGGCCGACGAGGTCGCGGCCGTAGATGATGGCGTCGATGTAGCGGCCCGGATAGGATTTAAGGTTGCCGCAGCCCTTGACGCGGCCGATACGCTTGAAGCCGAGAGAGTCCCAGATGCGGATGGCGGCCACGCTGGTCTCGTAGACGAGATTGAAGACGGAGTAGGTGTAGCCCATCTTGGGGGCCCAGTCGAGGTAGGCCTCCCCCATGAGGCGGCCAACGCCGCGGTTGCGCGAGCGGTCGGTCACGAGGAAGCCGGCGTTACAGATGTGGCTGCTGCGGCCCGGATAGTTAGGCTTGATGTAGAAACTACCCAGGCAGCCGCGCACCCAGTCGTTGCGGTCGGCGTCAGCGCGGGCGATGTCGTCGATGCTGCCCAGGAGCATGATAGCGCCGAAGTTCTGGAACCAGTGGCGCGCGAACTCGTCCGGGGTCATGGTGTCGACAATGGGATAGGTGTCGCCGCCCTCGATCTCCTTGTTGAACTGGGCGCTGAGGTAGGCGAGGAGGGAGCGGGGCACCTGTTCGTGAGAGGCGAAGGGGACGAGGGTGGCAACTGTTTGGCGGTCGCGGAGGGTCACTTCGTACATCTCGACGCCTGGGGGAAGGGAGGGGTGATCCGGGTCTGGGTAGGGGGGCTCGCCGGAGACGCGGTAGATGGTGGGGCGGTCCGGGTCCTCCAGGTTTGCCGGCATGGCTGCGGTGCTTTCCCTAGTCTACGAGTCTATGGAGGGGGTTCTAATAGCGGAAAACTTCCAGGTCTGGTTGTACGAAGCTGTTAGTATAAACGAGCGATTCATGCATAGGTACAGCAATCCGTGATATATTTCAAGAACATATGACAAGAAAGCAAACGGCCAGCAAGAACATCAATCAGGTCGAACCCATCGCGATCTACAGATAAGGAAAAACTCGAAAGTGGCAGTGGGGAGAGTTCTCACAATCGGGGGTGATGGAAGGGGGGGATGAGACCCCCGGAAGCGGCGGGGTTGGCGCCGGTGAATGGGTGCCCGGGGTTCGGGGGACGCGGTGGCCGGATCGGCGGGGGGATACGGCCGGGCTCCGGCAGGTGGGTGTGTGGCCAGGGGGTATGGTGCTCGATCAGATGGGGGTGGTGATGGATTTTTGTTGGTGACGAGATATTCGCAGCGGCGAAGTTTTGAGCCCGCTTGAGGAGAGGGTAGCTTTGGCGGGTTGCAGAGGGTCACGGGTATGGATCTTTGGGGGTCGCGGGCGGATGCTTAGCTAAGATTGCCATAGAGGGTCGCTGTCAGGGCATCATTAGCATTCGGCATCACAAACTTGAGGGCCGAGAACGGAAGAAGGGAGCAAGGGGGGAAAATGCTCCATGGGTGCCAATAGACCTTCCGATTTCCTTCTCTTTACAGTGATGGCTAACAGGATAATATAATTACAGATAATACACTTGTCGCCGGCCAAACCCCTACTCATCCTTCCCACGCTTTAGTTGCTCCTCCAGTAGCTTCACCTGGGCCTGCGCCTTGGCGAGAGCGTCCCTCACCTGCTGGTCAACGGCGCTCGCTTCGGTCTGCGCCTCCTTGTGGGGCCTCGTCTCCTGCTGCTTTGCCTGGGCCTGAGCCGCGGTGGCAGCGTTCTTTAATTGCTCCTCCACAATTGATGCTTCGGCCTGAGCCTTGGCGAGAGCCGCCTCCACTTGCTTCTCTACAGGCTGGGCCTCGGCCTGGCCTTCAGGAACCCCCTTCTCAACGCCGACACCGGACATAATTGCCTGCTCCGTCACCTCCGCCTTCTCCTTCTCGAACATGTCCAAGATCTCCTTCTCAATGGCGCTCATCGCATCCATCTCAACGCTACTCTCGGACAGCTCCTTGAACAGCTCTTCGCTTTCCTTCTCCAGGTCTTCCTCAATCGACTCCTCCGCAGATGCCGTGGGCTTCTCGTCAAAGGGATCCACCACCGCCTCCGACTCAGTGGTCGCGGCCTCCCGCTGATCCTGTTCATAGGCGTCAGGCGGGGCGTTCGGGTAGCCCTCGGGCGGCCCGTCGGCTTTGGAAGGCTCCTTGAGACCGCCGACTATCTGCGAGTCGATGAGGGAGGAGAGGATCTCGCCACGCCGCGCTGTCATGCCCTCGATAAACTGGGTGATGTCCTGGGGCGTCTGCCATGTCACCTTGCCTTCTTCCGCGTCGGCGAGGCGGCGCTTTTGGCCCTGCTTTCCGGCCTGGCCGAGCACGCTCGCGATGAGCCCGATCGATCGTAGACTACGAAAGAGTTAGCAGTCCAGTAAACCATACAGTGAGGGATACCCCTCCGGCGATCAAGGGAGCTTTACCTGTCATCGTTGGCGGGGATGGTGTACGTAACCCACGAGGGGTCCGCATCCGTGTCAATGACGCCAATTGTCGGGATCCCCGCGAGCCCGCACTCGTAGAGCATGGTGTAGTTCTCCAGTGGGTTAAGGCAGACCACCAGGTCTGGCAGAAGCGGCCGCGTCTGCGGGATGTGCCTGTCGAAACCGGGTAGGATCTCGTCCTTCTCGTTCACGATGTGGATGAACCGATCCCTGAGTATAATATCCCTGTTCGTGATCGAGCCGGGCGTCCACTTCGTGAACAGGTGGCAAGCTTTCGCCTGCTTTGCCGCCTCCGTCACAATCTCCATCTGGCCCTTCCTTGTGCCGGCAAAGAGCACCAGGCCGCCCCGGTACGACACCTCCTCCACGACCGTCGCCGCCCGCCGCAGGTGCGCGGCGGTGGTCTCGAGCGAGATGATGTGGATGCCCTGCCGAACGCCGTAGATGTACCGCGAGTTTGCCGGGTTCCAGAGCGAGGCGTGGTGACCCATGTGCGTCTGCGCGGCCATGAGCCGCTCGAGGGTGATGTGGCGCGGCGCCAGGGGGTTTTGCATCAGCTCGTCCTGCTTGTAGCGTGTCTCGACGTCGGAGCCCACGGGCCGGATGACCTTCTTCATGCGCTCGCGGACCCGGTGCAGCGCGAGGGTGTCCGCGGGCTTCAGGCGTTCCGCGGACTGGAGGGCGCCGGCGGGATTGGGGCCGTTTTCCGTCGTGAGGCGGCGAAGGCCCGCGCGGGCAATGGGCGTCGACAGGGCCCTTCGGCCTGCTCCAGAGACTGTCAGTGGAGGCCAATCAGGTAGGTGAGTGGTGGCCGTGAATCTTACCGTGCCGCACGCCTATGCTTCTCAATATCATGGTTATGGTGGCTGTTCTTAGAGCCGGAGCCTTTTACATCTCCCGGCGGATCAGTCAAGACGGAAATTTTGGGCGTCGGCGCAGAAGCTTGGACGGGAAATGTCGGGTCACGTGAGGCCGCGAGCGGATCCCCGACGCGAGAATTCGTTACGACGCCACGTCGCGCTAAGCCAATGGGCCGGAGACAGGAAAACGAGGTACCCAATCCAAGGAGGAAAAGGGAAGGGAAGATGCACCCCCAAAAATGGCAAAATTTTATAGAAGGTTCTGGTTGGGAATCTCTCATCATATGCTGGCATACTAGGTCGCATCATGGAGATTCACGTAGAAATTTGGGCCAACACCGAAACGGACTTGGCGCAACCTCAATTGCAAGTGATAAACAACCCGAAAGACTGGTATTAAACAGGTGAACAATTCTATGAAAGCATGCAGTACTCGATACACTTGCTCCGCGCCTCATGCGACATTAGATACTACTCGCCTCGTGCCACCACACCCCGTCCCTGTTCTAGATTGAAGAGACCAGAGCCATCTACCGGCTGGTAGCCCTCGAGATGGCAAAGGTGCCAACAATAACCGCCGCAAGGGTGACAATAGCACCAGGAAGAAGCAGCTCGTTCGGAACACCCGCAATAACCTGCTCGGGAGCGTGCCTTGACTTCCGCGATCTCCGGACAGCGCTCTCGTCCTCAGAGTCCTCGTACGAATCGTCATCTTCCACTCGGCGACGGCGCTCCCGGAGAGTTGGCAGAGAGGACTCAGCTGGCGTGTCGACCGTGACCTCCGTCGGGGGTGGCACGGCAACGGGAGGCTTGTCGGGGTCGTGCACGAACAAGTCGACTTTGTCCTTCCGGTTCTGTCGCGCCAGAAGGATCGCCTCAAGGAGGTCGTTGTCCGTCGTGATGGACACCGAGTCACCCTCATCATCGAGGTAGCTCAGCGCGTACCCGCCGCTAATCTTGCCCTCCTCCACGGCCGGCGCCCCACCGATAGCTTCAACCTCGCTGCCGAGCTTGGCGTTGACAGCCTCAACGAAGGAGGCGATGCCCTGCGATGCTACGACTTGAATACGGTGGGTGCGTCCCGAGGGCGCCTTAAACTTAAAGGCAAAGGGAGCGTCGCCAGGGGCCACGGAGGGGGCAGCAACGGAGTGCGGTGGGGACTCGATGCCCGCGTGGGAGGCGGAGTCGCCGGGCAAGACGCTATCGTTGTGACGGTCTCGAGTGAGGTCGGGGGACATCATGCGAGAGCCCATGTTGGTATGGTGGTGACTGCCCTCGCCGGACATCATCGACTCGGTCTCGTTGTCGATGGAGAGCCAGAACTTGTTCCAGGCGGGGCCCTCGCCGTCGCCGGTTGACATGGTGCTGATCTGCTCTAGCGTCGCGTAGGTAAGCTTGAGTACGTCGACCATACCGACGATCTCTCCGCCGTCGTTCATAACGGGGAGGTTGAGGTAGTGGCCGTCTAAATTGGGTGTCAGCACTTGTAAGTAGGTGGAGACGGACCGGTACTCACCATGCATTTTCCGCAGCGCCTGCTGAATGCTCATATCCATGGGAGCGAAATCGGGATGAGGAGTCATAACACGCACGACGCTGCAGGTTCCGGGGTCAAGACCAGGGGCAATAACTCTGAGGACAACGTCCTTGCTGGTAAAGATGCCGGTGATGGCGCCTTGGTCCTGGACAAGGAGGGCGGTAGTGTGGTTCTCCTTCATGAGCTGGGCCGCTTCCCTCACGGAGGTACGAACGCTAACCGTCGTCGGGGGCATGCCAGAGAGCACGGTCTCAAGCGTCGGGCCAGACATCTTGGAGCGTAGAGCCTCAACATACTGGATGATCTGTTGCGGCTGGCTTGTACCGAGCTCGGACTGCACACCTTCCAGAGCATCATAGAGCTTCCTTGACGAGGAGTAGGCCCTCTCAAGCTTCTCCATCGCGTCATAGAAGCACTTCGTGATATCCAGCACACCGGAAATATCCTGGTTCTCGTCCATAACTGGCAGGTGGCGGAAGCCCTTCCGTACCATCAGGTCCAACGCATCTGTAGCGCTCGTGTCGGTCCTGGCGCAGAGGGGGTTCTTGGTCATGATATCAGAGATGGTCACGCTAGTGGCCTTGAGGCCGCCACCCACGACACGGAAAGCGAGATCCTTGGCCGTGAAGATACCGGCGATGCGGTCGTCATCGTCAGTAACGAGCACGCAGTCTTCACGCTTAGCGGCCATGAGCTGGGCGGCCTCGGCGACGGTCGTGGAGGGCTTGATCTGCAGGGCCTGGCTCGGCTTCAGGGCGAGGACAGTGCCGGGGGGTGCCTTGCGGGAATGACGGGCGCGGGAAGCGAGCTGCTTCTTCTTGGAGAGGTCGTTCTCCATCTTTCGGCGGATGGCCTAGGGATACGGGAGTCAGGGCTACACGCGGGGGGAAGCGTCAAGCGTCACTGGGAAAGCGCACCTCATCTCTCTTCGACTGCTTCTGCCGGCTTTGGCTAAGGGCAGACGGGGCTCCGACGTCACTCGCGGGCGCGTTCTCGACAGGCCGCGGGATGTTGGAGCCGCCAGGGCTGCCAGTGAAGGGGATTGTGCCGCGGCCTTGCCGGCTGGGCGTTCCCCTCATTGTGCCAGACATGGTGTCGTCCTAGGGGTTAAGAATGCCTTGGTAAAAGCAAGCTAACCAGGGGTGTAGTATGCGGGAGTTCCTTCACGGGGAAACGGGATCGTCCTGGAGGTTTAAGGGGCGAGACAACAAATAAATCGACCGGCTATAACTATCGTGGGATCCGGCGCGCCGGTTCGAAATATTCGAGTCCTTGAGATGTACCAGAGCGGAGTAACGATCGAAAGACGACGGAGAAAGCGATAATCGAGACAAAGTCGTCCTCGAAGCGTCAGCTGGTGGCTCTGGTTGGACGAGGGACCCCTTCGGGGGAAAAAGCTCGGCAATGGCGCGTGGACCGTGACCTCGCCCGGTTTGTTGTCGTGGTGATTCGATTTTGCTATGGGCTCGGAAAATTATTGTGGGTCCGACTGCTGCTTAGTCACGGAGCGTTGAGCAGCACCGAGCGGGTGGGTGGACGATGGGTCTTGGGATTTGTGCATTCAACTCAAATCCAAGTCCAGAGATGTCTATCTTGGTCTGTGACATGAGTGGGCATCTATGGACCAAGGGGCATTATTCACCTGCTGCCACCATAATCACTACCTTCCGAGTCCTAGAAAGCAGATCTCGACGGAAAGGGCAGTCCTCGCGGATTCTCAAAATTCTGCCTCTCTTTCCCAGCCAAGACTCAAACTGGCAGTATCGGGATTCCACTCCCTTATCCTCTACACCTCTCATATTCCTTGTCAGTGCGCTCGAGCTGGGCCAGTTTCGTCTGCAGAAAATACCTGGCGTCCTGCGATTTGTAAACTGATCTGCTCCCTAGTCGCACACTTCTACACCGTAGGATGATTTCCACGGATTCATAGCGGCTAGGGTGCTGTAAACTGTTCACAAAGTGCCCAAAGACGTCGCTAATAGGATCATGTGGCCTTGTCGCCGATTATACTCCTCCACTCACGAGAGAGAGGCGATGCAGGCCATATCTTCGCTATGGACTAACACAAAGTATTGCTTTCTTTCGGTTTTGGGCCCGGCCAGACCAGCTGTAGCAGCGAACAGGTTCTGTGTGAAACCCGTTAAGCCATGCAGATGAGGTAAAGCACTGGCGAGGTACAGTACAACTGCATTCCCAGTCGATCGGGGCACAGAGGTTGAGGTCTTCGTACTCTATGAGATTATTGTCATGAAGACTCAAATCGCCGTGAATCAACGCAAACAGACCCTAATTTCCGGTCATTGTACCCAGGGCGCGGCCAAGCACTCGCAAAAGTGGTGATACGCCAATATGAAGTCTCATGCGTCCTCTATGTCGGGGCTCTCAAAAGTTTGGATCCCCCGTTTGTTTGCAGTTGGTTTTTGGCAAGCTTAAGAAGGGCTAATGTATTATACTCGGAAGTTTTCCTAAAGTAGTTTGCTCAGCGAAATAAGGCGTGGCGTTGCATCCCCTTGAAGGCTAGCTCGATGTCCAGCTGCCGATGGCGGGGCCTGATATCGTGACTTGCATCTGTTGGTGTTGGGTTCCAAAATCACCAATCTCAGGGAATTCAAGGCTTTGGAGCTGGACATATTACGTTTGCGAGCCGATCAGGCGCATGTGTCAAGCCGGGCTCCACAGACGACCGTTTTGATATTCCCATATCTTCAGAGCATAGAAACCCCGAACATGTAGGGTCGTGCCCTCAACCTACTCCAGGGTCATGAAAGCTAGTCCGATTGCGCTCTCAACGGTATAGGAATACCCGATGACCTCTGGGACCGGGGTGGCCGTCTTATCGCGCACATACTTGGAGGTTCAACGCTGTCCGATACCTTAAGAAGACGACGCATACTTCATTGTGGCTACCTCGGAAATCGATCCTCTCGTCAACCCAAGGGGCGGCCCCCGAGTGCCGAATCCCGACCACTCCTTGACTCACCATTCGTTAGAGAGAATGCGTCAAATTTGACAAAGAACCAGACATAAAAGATCCACATCTTGTCCGAACGATATCATATCGCACGTAATTGTGGTAAGAAGATGCCAGGCTACAGATCGATAACCGGTCTATGGACTGCATGAAACCTTCCTGATCCCTGGCTATCTCTCTTACAGGTAAATTCCTGTTCATGCACTTCTGGTGGCGATTCTAGAAGCAGACTGGTAGTAGACAGCAACGACGTGCTAAGGTAAGATCTGACTCGGGCCGATAATTCGCAATTCGATGCAGGCGACGAGGCCACATACACAGAAGGAGCTTACATCATGGGGACAGCGGCTCGTATCCAATGGAATCTATACCGATCGATGCAATAGTCGGGTTGGAAAAATGGGAGAAATGTTCAGTGGGGGGCCCCGTCCTATTTAGGTATTCCGAGGCCGGGAAAATTCCAAGGACGGGAACATTGCAGCTCCTGATTCGAGCCAGAAACGCGGGGGAGCCTGTTTGCGGGAGACGTCCTCCCCATCTCAAAGGATGATAAGTCCCTCCCCGCTTCGTTGCCCTGGAGAGGCACGGATAAAAACCCCCAGAGACATGGTCGACGAACAGAATTCAAGCTAGAGCCCGGCCTGGTAAGACAGCTCTCAGCGAGGCCTAGAGAGCGCCTTTGTAAGAGTTTGTTACAGGACGGAAGGAAAAGACTCACAAATCGCCCATTGACGTGGAAAAGGATCCCCGGGCCGAGCGGCGGCCGCCTCACAGGCGTCCCGAGTCAAGTAAGAATGACATGCAGGTGTGCTGTCAGGACGGACCCGGGTTGCCGGAAGCGGAAATGAGCGAGCAAGGGAATCCCCGACAATGCCAAATCCTCCACTAGGGGAACAAACAGCCCCTTGCATTGATGCGGCCCATTTCGTGTTTTCGTGATATTTGTGGTATTAACGGGATATTCTCGAGCAGGTCAGGACTTGCGTTGTATTCGTTCTTACACGGGGGTTGCCATGGACTCCGGAGTGTTGATTCAAACAAACACCAGAGTCCGGCGGGGCAAATATGGAGAAAGTAATCAGATTAACCGTAGGACACAAGGAAGGTCCCATTTTGGCCAAGTTCATGATCTTTCATAGACCTCCGAGACAGAAAGACACCAGTGGGGTATTAGTGAAGATTGTTCGTGTAAGACTGCGTTCGAGCTGGAGAAGCGGCGCTCGGGGCAAAAGGACGGTGAACCACGTTCCATATGTTGTGGGTTTCAAGCGGTCCGCCCTGTGGGCCCACGCGGAATAGAGCGCCAAACGGAACCCGACGGATTGGCCACTTGTGGGGCCCCAGGGCCGATTGATGTGGGTCCTAAAACGCAACTTGCCCAGCCCAGGCGCCGAGGTCACTGTTTCCGTGGCAACGCATCCGGGTCAACAATCGTCTGTCCAGCTCGGGTGCGCCGCCAGCTAGGATGGCACGATCTCACCCTCTGATTTCTTAGCTCCCGTATCAATTGCAGATATCCACTTTCCGAAGAAATACTCTACCACCTCATCCCATCCTTCTTCAACTGAGAGATCCAGCATCTTTCATCTGCAGTTGACGGATACAGGTACCAACGCATTGCATCTTTACACCCGTTGAATCGAGACGGTCTCTGCCAACTCCGCCGTTAATCGACATCGACACCGATACCACCTGAGAGCTTCGCGCTCATATTCATCGCCTTATTAGGCGTTAAACAACTTTTATTGAGAATCGTGCCCCGACGTCGACCAGGACTGGGAGCAAACACGATTTCCACCTTTTAGCCCGGCGGCCTGGCTTGCGCTGCGAGAGGTACGAGCGTCAAGTCCTTAAAAGGGAGCGTTGGCGCTAATAGTGTCCAGTTTCGGGACCCTAGGTTTCCCCATCGACAAACGACAATATCCCCATTCCCCCGAGCTCGACTCCCTTGCGACACAATGCTGTCAGATCCATCAGCGAATCTTCACCAGGCGCCGATGCCGACCATCGCCCAGCGGAGGCGCCAGCAACAACATCACCGGCGCCAGAACTCGACGCCATCGGCCCTCGAGCCAGTGAAGACGCAAAACCAGAAGAACCCGCCGCAGCCCACCACGGGGCGCCCGGCCGGGGCCGGCCACAGACGGGGCCTCAGCCTCGACACCCGGCGCCAGCACATCCGGCAACGGTCGAACGCCTCGGTTAGCGGCGTAGCAACGCCGGTGACGGCCCCCGTGGGTGGGGGTGATGGCGCGCGGGACTTCGCTACGGTAGGTATGAGTACTAACACAGGATTAGCAGGCAATTCGCAGCATCATGTTCTGCGAGAAGCGCAGCAGCAACGCTTACAGGCAGGCCCGGGCACACACGCAAACGCGCAGAACTTTTCGTTCCCCGCGACGGGGCAGAACGCAGGCAACAACGGGGGCATGTGCCAGGGTTATAACCCCCAGTACATTCCCCAACAGGATTATATGATTTCGCCGCATGGGAACCCCCAAGCACAGAACTTCGAGCAGTCCTTTGACCCGAGCCAGCTAGTGGCTATGCAGAGGAATCGAGCGAACTATTCGAACTCCATGGACACGGTCAATGGCGAGTACTACGCGGCTAATAGCGCCCTCTCAACACCCACCTACGCCGAGTTTCCTGAGTCTATAGGGTCAGCGCAGGGGTGGACCTCCGAAGGAGAGACGGCCAGCACTCGGCGGACGGTGAGGCGGATAAGCAACGGGATCATGGACCGGGTCAATAAGTTTGAAAATCTCACGGATGTGACCCATAGAGGAGGAACACCACTTAACCAGAATGCAAACGGTGAGCAGATATTTCAACAGGAGAAATACGCTGGGAGTACTAACAACACTACAGACTGTCTTTCAACAAGGCAGGTGGATACAAATGGGGTGAGCCAGGAGGATCAGAGGCCGAGCAGATTTGCGGAAGGATACGACGAGTCAATGGAGGAGACGATTAAGCCCGGCAAGAAGACGAGCCCGCGCGGATCCACAATCTTTGACGACATGCGCCAGCAAGCAGAGGAGCCCCAGCCTCAGCCCCAGAGGCACCAGGCCATCGCCCCGGCACCTGGGCCCCAGACATCGCACACTATGCCCACGTCCATAGATCCCATGGCCATGCCGTCGACAGAGAGCTTCATGGACATGAACCAGTTTAGCAACGACTTCATGAAGATGCACACGGGCTACAACGACCCCAACAACCCCCTGAGCGCCGGCAGCACGGCCTACGACAACCTCCCCGACCTCCGCCCCCACGATTCCATCTCGCAGCCCACTTCCCCCCAGCGCCGGGGCCACCACCGCCGCACCGAATCCCTCGCCAGCCTCGCCAGCGCGGCATCCATCTCCAGCATCAACATCGAGGAGACGCGCACATCGACGGGAATCACGCTCGAAGACATCGCCACGTACATCCGGGGCCCAGACCCCCCCGACAACAAGTGGGTGTGCCTGTACGAAGACTGCGGAAAGCGCTTCGGCCGGAAGGAGAACATCAAATCGCATGTGCAGACACACCTGAACGACCGCCAATACCAGTGCCCGTCCTGCCAGAAGTGCTTCGTCAGACAGCACGACCTGAAGCGGCATGCGAAGATCCATACGGGGATCAAGCCATACCCATGCGAGTGTGGGAACAGCTTCGCCAGGCACGATGCGCTTACTAGGCATCGGCAGAGGGGTATGTGCGTGGGAGCGTTTGATGGGGTGGTGAGGAAAGTGGTCAAGAGGGGTAGGCCGAGGAAGCATAGACCGGATATGGACGAGAGGGTCGACAAGGCGTCGAGGACGAGGAAGAAGAACCTGAGTATCAGCTCCACGTCATCTGCGGGGGCGTTCTCGGACGCCAGCTCCGGACCGATGTCGCCTCAGCAGCGCTTCGACGTCCTGGGGAGTGATTTCGACCTCATGGACGTGGCCATCGACGGTGCGACACTCAACGGGATACCCCCCATGATGAGCCGCATGGGCGGACCAGAACTCCACAGCTATACCAACTCACCGGAGAGCGCGAACTCTTATGTCTCCCCCGGAGCCATCATGGATCAGGGGGCCTCCCTCCCGCCTCATCCGGACTCCCCCGCCAAGTCTACAGCCAGCCACTTCGCCGAGCCCCCCGAACTCTCGCAGTCCTCCTCACCGCCCCCCTGCCGCCTCTTCGATAGCGACACGGGGGCTCCGCCCTCGGAGAGCATGGCCTTTCCCGTGGGGACGCACGGCCAGGTTCAGAGCCTACCGGCGGCGCTGATGGGCGGCCTGGGCGAGCAGGATGAGGAGCTCATGAAGGCGTTTACGCACGAGGAGGGGATTGTGCCAATCGAGAGGGATCCAGGGATGTTTTCCGTGAGTAAGTTTGATGAGGAGTTTGCGGTTAGTATGATGGGGTCGGAGAACGACATGTTCTTCGGGGCAAACTGAGGGGAGGGCGATGAGCGTTCCCACCGAGCTTGGGCTCTTTGCGTGTCTTTTCGATTTGTGTTGTCGTTTCTTTGGACGACCAAAGCTGGCAGCTTTGCAGAATCCTGGAGTTTCTTCTATCTTTGCCGCCTCGACGACGTTACGCCTTGTTCTTTGTTCGACAACCACCCTGGCCCTTCGACTCTCATCAGCACTAATCACCCAAAACACGCACCCGTTTCTCTTCTGCGACTTTTGTTCCCGGATCCCCGTGATGCCGGCGGCTGTCTCAATATCTGTACAGTATTAAGTAAAAGAGGATAGGGCGACGGCCGGCTATTCTCTTTCATGTCTTGGACGGTGGGCTTTGTGTGTGGCAGGACTCGTCTTCCCGGCCAGGAAAGCGAGCTTTTCGGCAGTTTCGGCTTCGGTACGGTTCTGGTATTTGGAATTTGCATTGATATTTGTTTTGGCGATGGTGTGTTTGGGAAAGGCTCTTGCGGCGGAGGTCCACGCCCCGGGCCTGGGTCCACCCCGGTCGTTTCGAGGGCCACGACTTTTCCGCTTCTGAGTTTGCCTTTCGGGATAGAGATAGAATGGGAATTCAAGGAGTTGGCAGCGAGAACCTTTTGCAAAACTTTTGTGCTGTGACTTCATGTATACTTAACGCCCTTCCTAGCCGTGGCCCCCTAATCAATCTTCCCCAATCTGCGGCGCTCCTAGCCACTTATTCTTCTGTGCTCCCCTTAACTTCCCTCCCCTTCCTCCTTGCATTCGAACCTATGCTTCTTCCAGTCTTTCTTCTGACATGCACCCGAACAATAAAAAACACCGCGGCACCTTACGCACCTCCTCAGCTTCTCACCATCTCCGAGATCTCCCTCCTTCTTACCACACGACTTACACCGCGCTACCTCCTTCTCCCTCGGCATGACGGCGGCAAAGTCCACCGTCCGCTCCACGAGCGGGCACGCGAACGAGGGGCTGATGCCAACCCGTACGGCATGCTTCGACGCCGCTTCCTTCCAGCCCGGGAGGCTGAGGAACGCCTCCGGTATTTTGCCCTTTCCACAGCTGCAGAGGACAGGCTCGCCTGGCTTTTTGCTCAGAGGAACATTAGCGCCAGGTTTCTTGTACTCACACGATGGAAGGTGTTCCCAGGTGCGGCAACGCTCCGAAAGCGCTGGCAGGACTGTCTTCCAGACCTTCAGCTCCTCTTCGTCGACGTCAAGGCTGCAGATCTCTAGCGTGCGGAGGAGAAGAAGGAAGTCCTCTATCTCGGGATCCTTGATCATCGCTACTGTGAGGGGTATCACCGCTGCGTCGAGAATGACAGAGTTCGCAGCGGAGTCGAGACGCACAGCGGAGACAAGGATGATCATGTGCACGCCATCGCCTCCGGGTTGGTTGAGCACAAATAAGCCCGTCTGACCGCCCTGCAGGCCGGTGGCGGCCATGAACATGGAGAAGAGGGACTCCTTGAAGTTGATCCTACTCGATTGGGTCATCCCCGTCTTTTCGTCGGCTTTGGCCCGCTCTACTCTCTCCCGTGATGAGAACTGGAAGGACGTGAGAGTGATGATCCACTTGATGGCAGTCTCATCTGATAGATCCAGCGCCGGAAGGCTGTCAAGGTTCACCTGCGGGAGGTTCAACGGGACGGGCACTCCGTTTGAGCTGAGTAGCGTAGGGAATATCGAGTTTGAAAGTTCGGCGTTATCCTCATGGGTCGCGAACGGCGCAATCACCTCGATATATCCTGTCGTCCGCGCAACCCGGCTCTTGATACCAACAGTTGTCACCGGCACGGGGTAGAGCAACGTGTAGATGAGCGCATCCTCCTGTGTTAGGAAGACAACATTGAGGGAGAATGGGCCTGATTGCTTAATGGCGATAGGAATCTTGTCAGCCAGTAGTTTCATAGCCTGCTTTGAGCGGAGGTTCTGGCGAGCGACGAGGGTGGTAGCCTTATCCGCTGCCGCGAACTGGATTACAACAGCGCTCTGACCGTCATCCGGCCGTCCTGGGGTTTGGAGATCGTAGGTGACGCCCTTTACAGGCGGGTCGGGCTTGAATTTGATGGATTCTCCCTTCGATGAGGGCATTGACGGAGTGAGGACGAACTGCGGGTCTGATGAGGCAAGCTCGTCCACCAGCTTCCCGCTGCAAATAGTAAGGCCGTAGACGCCCTCTACCAGGGGATACGGCAGCGCAACCAGCTGGAACTCGACATCCTCGTTTACAAGGAGTGCGAGGGGCACCCAGAATGAAAGCACCAATAACTTCTTGTCGTTTTCATCCTGCATCGTGTTGATCTTCAATCCCCTCTCTTGGAAACCACTGAGGTTTGGCGGCCCCGTTACCTCAACAAAGCTTCCGCTCATCAGCTGCAAGTCTCTGAAGACCTCGACTTTCCCCTTGCTGTGCACGACCCGCGCTTCAAATGAGAGGGCTTGGTTGGCAGCTTGATCTAGCGCAAAGAAAGACTCCAGCTCAGTGCAGTCCTTGACAACAGCGCTAACTGCGACGACTGTGGGGACGGAAGCGGCCTTCGTTTCTCTAGAGTCTGGAGAAACTGGGTCCGCGAGATACGACGCTGAGTATAGCCCTCGGAGGTGCATTTGCAGGGTGAGCTCATGGAGCTCCTCGGGTATCCCTAGCCTCTTCGGATCCTTGTTGATGCCATCGAGCAGTTTGGTGCACACCTCTGCAACTGGGAATTGGATGTGCCTAGAAGCCGCCTTGATCAGAAGCACCAGAAGACCCAAACGGTAAAATGGTGACGTACTCCTACTTCGCAAACCCTCCGCCGGCCGCTCCTCAACCGCAGCTATGTCGTGGTCTAGCTGAATTAGTAGATCAACGAATTGCTCCGCTGATATGCTCAGCGGGATCCTTGATGGTTCTCCCGACAGAGCATGGATGGGCTTCCAGGAAAGGCGGTAGTATACGGAACTGGTTTGGTTTCCAAGCTCGACGTCATCCTCTATGCCGAGCAAGACATCGTCGACGATGGCGGTGGAGCTGCTGTTAGCGGCAATCTCAGCGGCACCAACACCAAGTAGCAGCGACACGGTCTGTGTATCCGCATAGAGAATATCATCAAGAGGATTTTCTCTCATATCGCCCATTCGTATGTTGAACTCGGTGAATATTGTGGCCCACGGTGCGTCCTTCAAAAGCGGGGTCGCGGACGCAAGTGTTAGCAGCGTTCTTATTCTGTTTCCAGTAACATTGGATGCTTCAATAGCATCGAACTCCGTGATTGACTCGGGGTTAAGCTGGAGAGCCTCGGTGGAGTTCTGCATCCTGTAAGACCCGCTCTCCTTCTCTCCAGATGCAAGGCGTTGGACCGCGTCACAATAGGCAAGAGGATCAGCAGCGACCAGACTCATGGTCAGGCGTGAGCCGAGCTGCTCGCACAAGGCATGAGCCCACTCGTTGAATTGAACTCTGGCTGACTTTAACGACCGGTGAGAAGTTGAATCATCCGACAGATCTGGCCGGAGCGGTGACATTTCCGTGAGAGGAGTATAACTTGTTGCGAGGTGGAAGCCCATGAGCGGGTTCTCTGGCATCAGGAGGCCATCGTGGGAGAGGTAAAGAGGGTTTGGAACCCTTTCCTCGGTAGCTGGTGAGAAGTCACCCGTGGTAAAGAAGCCCCTTGTCGACTCCCAGATGTCAGCCCTTGCCTGTTGCGCCAAAGGAGCAGCCGATGTGGCAAAACGGCTAATCTCGTCATGCTGAGAGGTCTGATTCAAGTTTGGCACGATAACGTCTCGTTTCAGGTCCGGGTGAGACTCATGCTCGGCGACAACTTTGCTGAGATAGCTTTTCACAGAAAGGAAGGTGCCTTCATCATCAAACCGGACGGCGGTACCGTGCGGGCTCGACCTCCAAGTTTGGAGAGAGTCCGTAGCCGATACAAGGGCTTTGAGGTGCTGAAGTAGGGAGGTATGAACCGGCCTTTCAAGGACTGGGTAGCTGATGGCGTCCCACAAAGTCTCGAGGCCAGCCTCGTCTACCCCCGCCCCGAGCTTGTGGGCAAGGGTGAGAAAGACGGTATTGAGGGCTATTATCGTCAGTATGTGGATAAAGGTAAATAAGTTCCAGAATGCCTTACCTATGTCAAGACCCAGCACGTTAACCAGAGTTACATGAACGTTCCGCTTGGCTATACGATGTTAGCACGTATTTTGCCAGAGGTATTGGAAGGATCCACGAACAAAGGCCATTCTCATGATATGCCGTATATAGCACATCCTTGAGATGAGATGAGCCCAATGCTAGAACTTCGGCATTTCTAACACTTTGAGGTATAGACCGCGTAAGGCTAGCGGCTGGGCTGTATGAGTCTCGGACGTTGTTCAGATTCGGACCCTTGTTGGCGGGGTACAGGGCCGGTGGATTGAGCATTGTGGATTCATGGAACGCTCGGATTTCCTCAGTAATGGTATGACCAAGATCCAGAATCCTTATATTGATCGAATCGGATCTCGTCTATCAGGTCTTAGGAGAAGGTACGGCCAGTCATGGAGAGAGAGAGCTCGGACTGAAGCCGCCGCATCTAGAAAGATCCAAGCAATAGATAGTGGGGTACCTCAGTTCCCTGTGCGTCATGGCAACAGCATAGGTCACCCGCTACTACCGCGAAGCTTCCTCACCGCCTTTTCCTGATCCAGCGCAACCCCTCGGCAAAAAAAAAGTCACTGTCCCGCACCAGACACCGACCCCTTCAAGGCAGCATTGTAGCTCGCGGAGAGCATCACAAACACCACCCCTACCTACCTACCCCGATAATTCTTCGCCCACAATGTCTGCTGCTCAGCTTCTCAACCCCAAGGCCGAGTCCCGAGTACGTTCCCACGCCCTCACCGCCTGTCGAGCGCGCCGTACTAATTCTCAACACAGAGGCGGGGCGAAGCTCTCCAAGTCAACATCTCCGCTGCGGAGGGGTTGAAGGATGTGCTCAAGTCGAACCTCGGGCCTTATGGCACGATAAAAATGTTGGTAACCCCCAGGAACTAGTAATAAGTTTTTCTGTGGCTGACGAACATGTAGGCTTGTGGACGGCGCCGGCCAGGTGCGTCAGCAGACGACAGCCCCTTCCACACCCTGCCCCTACTAACCAACCGTCCCTAGATCAAACTCACAAAGGATGGCAATGTTCTCCTTCGAGAGATGCAAATCAAGAACCCTACCGCCGTCATGATTGCCCGCGCAGCTACTGCCCAAGACGATATATGTGGTGATGGTACGACATCGGTGGTTCTCCTCGTTGGAGAGCTGTTGAAGCAGGCCGATAGACACATTACTGAGGGACTGCACCCGCGCATTATCACGGACGGCTTCGAGATTGCCAAGAAGGAGACAATCGATGTTCGTTTATTCCGCGAAATGTCATGTTTGCTGGTCGTCATTAACATTACGGACAGTTCCTCCAAAAATTCACTGTCGAGAAGGACATCGACCGAGAGCTCCTCCTCAACGTCGCGAGAACCGCCCTTGCCACCAAGCTGAACAGCAGCCTCGCCACCAAGCTGACCCCTGCCATTGTCGACGCCGTGTTGGCCATTTACCAGGCCCCCGCGAAGCCCGACCTGCACATGATTGAGATCATGAAGATGCAACACCGCTCTGCATCCGACACCCAGCTGATCCGTGGCCTGGCGCTCGACCACGGTCCGCGGCACCCGGATATGCCCAAGAGGGTGGAGAACGCCTACATCCTGACTCTGAACGTCAGCCTGGAGTACGAGAAGACGGAGGTCAACTCAAGCTTCTTCTACTCGAGCGCTGAGCAGCGGGACAAGCTCGTGGAGAGCGAGAGGCGTTTCGTAGACGAGAAGCTGAAGAGGATTGTCGACCTGAAGAAGCAGGTGTGCGGCAACGACCCCAAGAAGAACTTTGTTGTCATCAACCAGAAGGGTATCGACCCGCTGTCGCTCGATGTTCTCGCGAAGAACGGTATCATGGCCCTCCGGAGGGCGAAGAGGAGGAACATGGAGCGGCTGCAGCTCGTGTGCGGCGGTTCGGCGCAGAACAGTGCCGAAGACCTCACGCCTGATGTGCTCGGCTGGGCTGGACTAGTGTACGAGCAGACACTGGGTGAGGAGAAGTACACCTTTGTCGAGGAGGTTAAGGATCCTAAGTCCGTGACGCTCCTCATCAAGGGCCCCAACCAGCACACCATTGCGCAGGTTTCCGATGCCGTGCGCGACGGTCTGAGGAGTGTCTACAACACCATCGTCGATGGGAGCGTCGTCCCCGGCGCCGGTGCCTTCCATGTCGCCTGCGCCCGGCATCTCAAGAGTGATAAGTTCTCGAGCACGGTCAAGGGCAAGGCGAAGTGGGGTGTGGACGCCTTTGCCGATGCTCTCCTGATTATTCCCAAGACTCTGGCGGCGAACGCTGGCCACGACATCCAGGATTCTCGTGAGTTTGAGGCTTTTATGGATTTAATCTGATTTTTACCGAAGTTGCTGACACTATGGGTCTCTAGTCGCGGCGCTCCAAGACGCGTTAAACGATGGGGATGTACCCGGTCTTGACCTCGCCACTGGCGAGGCGATGGACCCCGAGCTGGAGGGTGTCTTCGACTCTTTCCGCGTGCTGAGGAATTGCATCGCCTCGAGCTCTAGCATCGCCTCGAACCTCCTCCTGTGCGATGAGTTGCTTAAGGCTAGGCAGATGGGCAGGCAGGGAGGACCGGGCGGTATGGACGGGCCCGCAGAGGGGATGTAAATGAAAACGGGGGTTCTTCAGGGATAATGAGTTATGCTGAATTAGACCTGTCACGGTTCCGGGGATAATATAGCGTGGAATGGACTAGATCTTGGTGGAAGCTGGCTACGGGAAGAAGAGTGAGATGACGGCGGAATATCCCTTGCGCCTACGAAAAAGTAGTCATAAGCCACTAGTATTCAATCCTATATCCCAAAAACGATGGTCACTGACTGCGTTCTTGGTGGACATGCGGCCGGTGTTGGTGCCCCTCGCGGTGAGCCGATAAGATAAGCCCCACCATCCAAACCAAAATTTCTTGCCCCGCCAAAACCTCTCTTTCGCCCAAAACGCCCGACATTCGCTCAACTACAGTAGCAATGGGGGGATACGACAGCGACTCCTCGCAGGAGGACTACACCGAGACGAACACCCTCCTCGGGTTCACATCCAAGGAGCCAGGCGATGACACCATAAGCCGTCTCGGCGGCCGGCCTGTACGTCTTTCCAACCCCGCCCCACCATCTCTCTCCCGTCGCCGTTTCAAGATTATAAACTTACACTCGCATAGGAATGGCTAGACCCTGAGTCACCACCATCCGCTGCGCTGGTTCGCTGCGGGGCCTGCAGCGACATCATGACGCTGCTCCTCCAGCTCAACGGCGAGCTACCGGACCGATTCCCCGGGCATGAGCGGTGGCTGTACGTATTCGCCTGCCGGAAACCCAAGTGCCGAAGGAAAGAAGGGAGCGTGAGAGCGCTGCGGGGCGTCAGGGTGTCAAAGGAGGTGGCAGAGGCAGCGCGAGAGGCGGAGAGGAAGGCAGAAGAGGAGAGGAGGGCGAGGGAAGAGACGGAGAAGAAAGAGAGGGAGAAGCAGGCGGGGTTAGGGAGTGCGCTATTCGGTGCCGGGGGGGGCGGCGCGGGTGCGAATCCGTTCTCTGCGGGTGGTGGGGGAAATAATCCGTTCTCTAGCGGCGCAGCGAACCCGTTCTCCTCAGGCAAAGATGTCTCGGAAAAGAAGGAGGATGTCAAGAAGATCGAGGAGCTTCCCAAGTCCTTTGCGGAGACCCTATCGCTCAACAACCCCAATGCCCAGAAGCAGGCCATATCCCCACCGAAGCCTGAGCCCTGGCCCGAGGAGTCGGCCCTACCAAAAGCCTACCCGACCCTATACCTTGTAGACGTCGACTATGAGACCCTCGACCTTGCTCCGCCCCCGATCCCCACCAATACGCGTGTCGAGATGGACGACGAGCCTGCGGGGCCCGCCCCTTCCGCCAAGGACGACTTCGAGTCCTCCATGGACGCCGCCTTCCAGAAGTTCGCGGACCGCATGTCGCAGAATCCGGAACAGGTCATCCGCTACGAGTTTGCGGGCCACCCGCTACTGTACAGCAAGGACGACGCGGTAGCGAAGGGGCTAGATAGGGGCATACCGAGGTGTAAGAGCTGCGGTGAGGGGAGGGTATTTGAGCTGCAGCTCACGCCACATGCGATTACGGAGCTTGAGAGTGAGGAGATGAGTCTTGAGGGGATGGATTGGGGAACGATTATATTGGGTGTTTGTGCCGCTGATTGCCAGGCGAGGGGTATTGAGGACGGGGAGGTGGGTTATCTAGAGGAGTGGGTTGGCGTTCAGTGGGAAGAGTTGACGTCGTGATGGGCTGTAAGCCCAGTTCACAATACCACAAAAATTACCGTTGGCATGGGTTCCCTAAAATTTCCAAGTGATAATAGGGCAACGCTTTGAGTGGTTGTTACGAAGAAATTGCAATTCATTCCCATTCAGGCCCCGTCACATAGTCTAGTACTCCTTTTGCCCTAAACCCAATATATCAACACCTTAAGCTGCCAACGCATCTTCCCACGACCTCTTGATGACCTTTGAGAACATATCCACCTTGACATCCTCCCTGATCTCCGACTTTTGCGCCTCGTTGTCCGGATTTCTCGGCACCTTGACGACGTCCCCCTCGATGTCCCACTCGCACACCTCGGCCACGAACTTCTTGGTCCCCTCGGCATTGAGCCCCAGCCAAGCGCTCAAGTGGTCGAGCCTCACCTCGCGGAATGCCTGCGAGACGAGGTGAGCGATGCGGTGGCGGACTATGTCCTCGAAGTCGGCGACGTCGGCGATCAGGTCGGCGCACAGGTCATCGCCGTTGAGGGTCGACCAGAAGCGCGCATATTGCGCGGACTCGAGGGCGTTGTTGAGGTCGCGGAGAGTGGTTACCGCCTCAGCGAGCTCGCCGGTGGCGGCACTAGTGGGGTTCAGGAGGTGGACGGAGAGGGAAAACTGGGGGGAGGGGAACTGCGTCATGGCCTTGACGAGGATGTTGGTCACGACTTCATCCTTGAGGCGGTCGGGGTTGAGCTGGTATCTAGGCAGGTTTCGTGAGTGGTTAGCCATGGCGCTCTGGGTAAAAGTTTTGGTGGTATAGAAAAGTGCGGATTGGTGCGCGACTCAGAGTTTAGTTCATGGATTTTTGCGTCAGGACGGTTCAAGGTGTCGGCCAAGAACTGTCATACGAATAATAGGGAAACGTTGACTTGGTCATCAAATGCGCAGCTCTCTTGGATTCTCCCACGACCAAGGCGGCTTGAGCATCCTAGAGAAACGCGGGCCCCCGAACAATAACGGACCGAAGACACGGGACGAAGGGCGGCCGGTAACTCACAGCTTAAGCAACGTCCTGTTCGCGTTGCAGTCGCAGAACTTCTGCTCACATTGCTCGTTCAGGTACGCCTCCAGCGTGCCGACGGCCTCCGGGTTGTAGCGCTCGAGGCCATTGATGACGTTGCTGATGTAGTCGGGCCTCTCGGGTGGGTCTTCGCCGTTCATTGTGACTGAGTTGTGGGGGTTGGTCGGGTGGGAGTGAGGGGGTATCGTCGCGGATACTTGGTGGTGTTTTTGGAAGTTTTCTCGGGAGGGAGGGATGGTGGGGTTGTGGTTGTGGGGTGTGGCGCTCCGCTGAGGCTTGTCAGGTTGAGAGTGTGAGAGACGGAGAGGAAGGTGGGACTATCTTTAAACCGGGGTATAAGCTGGGTGAGTAGCTCACGTGACCTCGCGTGGCCTTCGAGTTACCAGTGATGACGGAGCTGCTCCCCGCGTAAACGATTCAGTTACTCATGGCGTTGGATGTCTCTATCTCATCGTTTGGATAATGCTGGAGACTTGGGGTGTCTTTATGAGAGACCTTACCTAGGGTTTCTTCATTGTATACTCGAATTCCAGCTCTTATTTCAACGGCAATGTCGAGCCCGGCGAAGAAGAGAAAGCTCGACAACGGCAGTAAGAAAACCTCGGGACAATCAAGGGGCCTGGAATACTTCTTTTCCAGGCAACGGCAGGGAGCTTCTTCCTCAAATACCCAGGTGGCGGATACCTCATTCAGCGCGGGCCAGACGGATGAGGAGCTGGCGCGGAAGCTGCAGGCGGAGTACGACAAGGAGGCCTCACGCTCAACTTCCAGTGGGAATGAGACGCCTCGGGATTTTGAGGAAAAGCCAGTAGGTGGTTCCGGCGAAAGTGTTGGTACCCCTGGGTTTCAAAGTGTGGACGAGATCAAGTCGCTGCCAACGAAGGGAAGGACAATATT
Source organism: Microascus cirrosus (assembly GCA_030271035.1). NCBI lineage: Eukaryota > Fungi > Ascomycota > Sordariomycetes > Microascales > Microascaceae > Microascus > Microascus cirrosus. The sequence continues at coordinate 69,409 of JAMBUN010000037.1, forward strand.
AAAACTGCAGTCGTCTGGCGCCGCGGAAGACTCCATCTCGTCGTCCATACCATTAGACGAGAGTCCGCTTACCTTCGAGACGGAAAAGTATATTCCACAGCTTCAAGAGAGCTGGTCTGGCCAGGAGGGCAATGCGAGCTATGCACTCCTCGCTAGATGCTTTACTCTTGTCAACGGCACACAGAGCCGCATAAAAATCGTGGACACTTTAGTCAACTGCGTGAGGCTACTCATTGAAAGCGACCCGTCGAGTCTCTTGCCAGCGGTACGAGCCCACCTGTATTGAAACCGCTCAGCTGTGATCTAATGTGATCAAACAGGTATGGCTAGCCACGAACGCCATCTCGCCGCCGTTCATATCGCTAGAACTGGGCATAGGCGGCTCGGCAATATCAAAAGCTCTCAAGCAGGTCTGTGGGCTGGATAGCCGGGCGCTCAAGAGCATCTACGACAAGTATGGAGATGCGGGTGACGTGGCATTTGAAGCGAAGAAGAAGCAGAGCTTAACGCTGAGGAAACCTAAACCTCTCACAATCAAAGGGGTTTATCAGGCACTTGTGAAGATCGCCAGTACCCAGGGCCAAGGCAGTGGAGAAGCGAAACAACGAGTTGTGGACAAGTTGCTTCAGGATGCCAGGGGTGGAGAGGAGAGCCGGTACATTGTCCGCACGCTCTGCCAGCATGTAAGTTCATCCTTGGCTCAGGGGCGTCAGCTTTGTCATTACTAACTGGCCTCAGTTGCGTATTGGGGCGGTAAAGACAACAATGCTGATAGCTCTATCGCGGGCATTCCTCCTGTCAAAACCGCCGGGGGCCGAGTTTGAAACGAGGTGCCCTAAGGAAATGGCAAAGTTGAAGAAGGATGAAGCTGCAGAGATATGGTCCCGGGCAGAGGAAACGGTGAAGGCCTGCTTTGCGAGGCGGCCCAACTACAACGACCTGATTCCGGCGCTTCTCGAAATCGGTGTATGCGACGAAATTCTGCTAAGATGCGGCATCACATTACACGTCCCGTTGCGGCCCATGCTGGGGAGCATTACGAGGGACCTGTCCGAAATGCTGACGAAGGTCCAAGGACGAGATTTTGCATGTGAATACAAATATGACGGCCAGAGGGCTCAAGTACATTGCGACGACAAGGGGAAGGCGTCCATATTTTCACGACACCTCGAGCTGATGACCGATAAGTACCCGGACCTCGTGGCGCTCATACCGCAGATCCGGGGTGAGGGGGTAGACAGTTTTATCATGGAAGGCGAGGTTGTTGCCGTGGATGCCGACACCGGAGAACTGAAGAGCTTTCAGACCCTGACGAACCGGGCGAGGAAGGACGTTGCGATCGGATCCATCTCGATTCAGGTCTGTCTCTTCGCCTTTGATTTGATGTACATCAATGGGGAATCCCTTCTCAACCGCCCTTTTCGCGAGCGCCGGGAGCTTCTGCGGTCGTTATTTGTTGAGGTCCCTAACAGGTTCACATGGGTCAAGAACCTCGATGCGACATCCCAGGACTCAGAGGCCGTGCTGGAGTTCTTCAAGTCTGCTCTGGAGAACAAGTGCGAGGGAATCATGGTGAAGGTGCTGGATAATCTATCTACCCTTCCGATGGAAGTAGATACTGCGGACAATGACAACTGTGGCGGGACTGACGATAGTTCTTTAAAGGGCAGAGCAAAATTCCCGGAGGATGAGAAGAAGGCAAAGTCCCGTCGAAAGCCGGTTCTCGCAACATACGAGCCCGACAAGCGCCTCGACTCATGGCTCAAGGTCAAGAAAGACTACAGCTCCAGCTTCGACACGTTGGACCTTATCCCTATCGGTGCCTGGCACGGTCAAGGCCGCAAGGCAAAATGGTGGTCCCCTATTCTCCTGGCCGTCCGCGACGACGAGACAGGAAACCTCGACGCGGTCTGCAAGTGCATGTCGGGTTTCACCGACGCCTTCTACAAAGCCAGCCGGGAGTTCTACGACGACGGGGAGGTCAGTGGGGAGCCGAGGAACACGAGGATGCAGAGGCCCGCGTTCATCGAGTATTCGGGCCCGGAGCCGGACGTGTGGTTCGAGCCGCTGGAGGTGTGGGAGGTGGCGTTTGCGGATGTCACGCTGAGCCCGACGTATACGGCTGCTCTGGGGCTGGTGAGCGATGAGAGAGGGTTGAGCTTGAGATTTCCGAGGTTCTTGAAGAAGAGGGAGGATAAGGGGATTGAGGAGGCGAGTACGAATGAGTTTCTTGCTGGGCTATATAGGAAGCAGGAGGCTAGGGCGCCGGCACCGGCGCCTGCAGAGACACCGGATGAGATGGACGAGGAATGATCTTACTCGCGGAGCGCCGATATATTTCATCACAATGTATATTTTGAAGGCTATGACGTTGCAAACCCCATGTTCCCGTGCCAAACGCCCATATAGAAGATATCGTACACTTCTCTCGAAGGATTACCTGCCCGCATTCATCTTTTGCGCGATAAGGCTGAATATTGTGATGGACCCGAGGAATAGAAGCCCATTGTAGAACTGAGGTGGATATCATTAGAAAGGCGGTCTTCGTGTGTTAGATGACGGTCAGACTTACCGCTTTGCGGGAGACCGCTCGCTCTTCATGGTCTGCGCGCGCCTCGATGAAGAGGCGCCTGAGATTCGGCAGGTTCGCCTATCTGTGTCAGTTTTTCATATCTATAACAACACCAAATGGACATACCATTCCTAGCTGCTTTTTCTATTGGGCCTCGAGAAGTGGAATAGCGAACCCTGGATGTCATCCGAGATGATGTAGCAGGCGAGACGCCATGTATCGGGGTTTTGCATATTGGCGCAATCTCTCCTCCGATTCCCTCAAGAATTGAGCGGAAGAAAGCAGGGGCTGTGTACTGGGTGTTGTGGTGCTCGAGCTTATGTCATCGAACCCACCTCCAATCTCCAGGTGGGAATCTGGCCGCCTTGTGTCTGGAGAGCTTCAACGAGTGTGCCTGCCGTTCGCCCCCTAATTGCGAAGAACTTATTCGACAAGTTGTGACGGAGCAGGCCAGATATCAAGCTGTCTGTGCCTTGCGGAACACACGCCTCTCGCAATCCGACTGCGCACGCGAACGTCTAATCCTCCAATTGCCCCTCATCGAGCCAGCACAGGACCAGCAACGATGGCGGTCAATCGGATCCAGAGGGCGTTCGCCGTCCCTAAGAAGGGCGAGACCTTTGAGTTGAGGGCTGGGCTGGTCTCGCAGTATGCGTGGGAGAGGAAGGAGTCGATCCAAAAGACAATCATGGCGATGACATTAGGCAAGGACGTATCAGCATTGTTTCCCGACGTCCTGAAGAATATTGCCACAGCGGATCTCGACCAGAAGAAGCTGGTGTATCTTTATCTAATGTGAGTGCAACAAACCTGGTGGCCCCTATGCTGGTTGTCGGGTGTGCGAGGGATGGGAGCCTAATCTAGCCAGGAACTACGCCAAATCCCACCCCGACCTCTGTATTCTCGCCGTCAATACATTCGTACAGGACTCAGAAGACCCGAACCCCCTCATAAGAGCCCTCGCCGTGCGGACCATGGGCTGCATCCGAGTAGAAAAGATGGTGGACTACATGGAGGACCCCTTACGGAAGACATTGCGCGACGAGTCGCCCTACGTCCGGAAAACAGCTGCCATCTGCGTTGCGAAACTCTTCGACCTCAACCCGACGATGTGCATCGAGAATGGCTTCCTCGAGACGCTCCAAGAGATGATCGGCGACCCCAACCCCATGGTGGTGGCCAACTGTGTCCAGGCGCTCGCCGAGATCTATGAGACGGCGCCGGAGACGAGGGCCCTTGTCATCACGCCAAACACACTCAAGAAGCTGCTTCTGGCGCTTAACGAGTGTACTGAGTGGGGGAGGGTGACGATTCTGACGACTCTCGCGTCGTATCCGCCAAGCGACGTCAAGGAGTCGGAGCACATCTGTGAGAGAGTGGTGCCGCAGTTCCAGCACGTCAACCCGAGCGTGGTACTGGCTGCAGTGAAGGTCGTTTTCATCCACATGAAGACCGTCAACCCTGAATCTGTGCGGCAGTACCTAAAAAAGATGGCACCTCCTCTAGGTGAGTTCCTAGAGACAGTCGAGCTCTGCGAGCATCATACTAATTATACTTAGTCACCCTCGTCTCCTCCGCTCCCGAAGTCCAGTACGTTGCGCTCCGGAACATCGATCTCCTCCTCCAGGCCAAGCCCGATATCCTCAGCAAGGAGATGCGCGTCTTCTTCTGCAAGTACAACGACCCACCGTACGTCAAGCTGCAGAAGCTCGAGATCATGGTGAGGATAGCGAACGAGAAAAACTGCGACCAGCTGCTGGCCGAGCTCAAGGAGTACGCGCTCGAGGTGGACATGGACTTTGTGCGGCGCGCGGTGAAGGCGATCGGGCAGGTGGCCATCAAGATCGAGAACTCGAGTGAGAAGTGTGTGAATGCGCTGCTGGACCTCATCTCGACCAAGGTCAACTACGTGGTGCAGGAGGCTGTGGTGGTGATCAAGGACATCCTGCGGAAGTACCCGGGGTACGAGGGCGTCATCCCTACGCTGTGCAAGCATATCGATGAGCTGGATGAGCCGAATGCGCGGGGTTCGGTGATATGGATTGTTGGCGAGTACGCGGAAAAGATTAGCAATGCAGATGAGATAATTTCCAGTTTCGTGGACGGATTCATGGAGGAGTTTACTCAGGTGGGTAGAGTCTGGGTCTCCGCTGGCATGATCTTACTGACGGTTTGGCAGACGCAATTGCAAATCCTCACAGCAGCGGTCAAGCTGTTCCTCAAGAAGCCGTCTGGTAATCAGGGCCTCGTACACAAGGTCCTACAGGCGGCCACTGCCGAGAATGACAACCCAGATATCAGGGACAGGGCATACGTCTACTGGCGTCTGCTCTCGGGCGACCTGGAGGTAGCAAAGGTTAGTCGTTCGTCATACCCACACTGACCAAAAGCTAACCTTGGCAGAATATTGTTCTCTCCGAAAAGCCCGCTATTTCGACGACGATCGCCAGCCTTCCCCCCGCCCTTCTAGAACAGCTCCTCACTGAGCTATCTACTCTCGCCTCGGTCTATCACAAGCCTCCCGAGTCATTCGTCGGCAAGGGCCGATTCGGGGCGGACGAGCTGCAGCGCGCGGCGATCCAGGAGCAGCGGCAGAACGCGGCAGATAACCCCATCGCGGCAGCAGTGGCCGCCTCGTCAAGCAATGGTCAGCAGCAGAACAACGTGGAGAACCTGTTGGATATCGACTTTGACGGGTCGGCACCCGCGTCGCACGAGGAAGGGAACGGTTCGGGCAGCGGAGGAGGTGGCATGGCGGATATGATGGGGCTTTTTGACGCGCCGGCTCCGTCCCAGGCGGGGACAACGGCTGCGCCTGTCCTCCCGGCGGCGTCTGGCTCAGGCGGAGCGGTGGATGACCTGATGAATGGGTTTGGGGGCCTGCAATTTGGTACCAATGGGAGTGAGCCGGCGCCGGCGGGGACGCAGTTACATGGGGTCCCGGCGCAAGGGCAAACACAGGGGCAGCCGGCGCAGAAGAAGGATAGTGAGGACTTGTTGGGGCTGTTTTAGGAGTATGGAGAGGGTAGAGTAGGGTAAAAGCGGGCTTATGATTCTATTATTTTCGTGGCTTATGCTGCTTCAACCAAATGGCTATGGACATGGATGTCCCCCAAGCTTCAGTCTTAACATGCCCCTTCGCTCATGAACCTAGGGTATAAGCACCCCCATCTCCAAGATCCACCATAAGCTCGTCCATCAGCGCGACCCTGACTCCCACTGCTCGGGAGTCAGGCACTTGGCAGTCCAGGCGTGTATCCGCGCGATCTCATCCTTGAGAGCGGCGTTCACGAGGCGGTGGCGCTTGAGGGAGGTGAGGCCGGCGAACTGCGGGGAGACGATAGTTGCTTGGAAGGACTGACCGCAGCCGCCTGGAGGGGTTGTTAGGTCTGGGGCCGTACTTGGGTTCGCGTGGGGTGAAGAGACAAGAGGGAGGCTGGGCAAGATAAGGACATAGGGAAAGAGATATAGAATTGGCGCGGTGCAGCCTGGGGGTGTGTGTGGGACAGACGCGAAGAAGGCAAGGGTAGTGGGAGGGGTGGTGGGGTACCTGATATGTCTGTGACCTCGGCGTGCGTGGCGCCCAGACGGGCAACGATGGTCTCGTGGAGCTGGGCCTCTGTTATTTGATCGGCCATTTTTTTGGGACCTGTACTCCCGTGCTTCCGGGGGCGTGGAAGATTCGGAAGTTGATTTCGACTTGCGAGTGCGGTTTTGCCCCGGGTCCATGGTGGTGGTGACTGATGGATTGATTAGATATCGGAATTGCACAGTGAATAGGGTAATGACACTGTAATATACATACTGTATGCTAATATACTGCAGCTATGTAGCCCTGCTTGCTTTCAATTGGGGAGCTGCACCTGCATGATCTCATTGCATGTGAGGGGAGCAGCATTCACGCACCTCATACTCCATAAATGTCAATGGGAGCTCCTAGAACACTGAACATCGCGGCTTTAACCCGACCACTACGACTCGCCTCCGCCGTTTCTACTAGACGAATCCCCGTAGCTGCCCGTCGCATGAGCTTTCCCCGGCCTTTGATCTCCCAGGCCCGTCGCCAGTCGACCATGTCGAGGATCACAGAGCGGAGCGGCGTCACGGCGCGCTCGCCGGCGTTTACGCAGCTAGTAGTGAAGTCTATGCAGGAGCTGTACGGGACACACCCTCTTACCCACTATATCCTGCATTGTTCTCGGCTCAAGCTGACCCGGTCAAAGCTTCCCCGAGGAGCTCGCGGACAGGTCCTGGGACAACGTTGGCCTCCTCCTCGACAACGTGCAGACCCCTGACCAGCCGCCCACGCAGCCCAAGGTGCTCCTCACAAACGACCTGACGTACCCCGTGGCCGAGGAGGCGATAGCGCTTGGCGCGAGTATCATAATTTCCTACCGTGCGTTTCTACGTCCTTCATCTCTGCATTTTAGTCGGGGCTACGAGTACAAATCTGACGATTCTGATCCGTAGACCCCATCATCTTCCGGCCCCTCAAGGCCCTCACCTGCGCAGACCCTCAACAGGCAACCCTCCTCCGCCTCGCCTCCGCCCGTGTGGCCGTCTACTGCCCGCACACCGCCCTCGATGCCAGCCCGCGCGGCATCAACGCCTGGCTGACCTCCATCGCCGAGTCCGCCGCGGGGCCCGAGGCCCCGACTGCCCGCCGCGCGCTGAAGCCCACAGCCGCCCCAGTGGAGGGGAACGAGGGTGCCGGGTATGGCATGGAGACCGTCCTGGGCGGGACCGTGCCCGCTGCCAGTATCATCAAGGCGCTGGGGGAAAGGCTTGGCGGGTTCCGCTACCTGTCCGTAGTGGAGCCGCCGGGCGTGGACGTCAAGACCGCGGAGGTGTCCAGCGTGGCGGTCTGCGCCGGATCCGGGGGTGACATACTCCGCGGCTCAGCTGCAGAGATGTGGATCACGGGGGAGATGAGCCACCACGAGGCTCTAGCGGCGGCGCAGAAGGGGAGGATCGTAGTGACGACTTATCACAGCAACACGGAGAGGAGGTACTTGAAGGAGACGCTGGGCGGGTTGTTGGAGAAGACGCTGAGGGGAAAGATGGCGGGGGCGGAGGTGTTTGTTAGCCAGGAAGATCGGGATCCGTTTAGAGTGGTAGACTTGGAGGATCTGTAGGCCGCCCAGGAAAAGCGGTAGGAGTAAAAAGACGTCTTGTCAATATCTCTGTTGGTCTGCGTTGTGGGTATAAGTACTCGTAAAGCTCAACTCTGCGACGTCCTACTGCTATCACTGGTGCTCCCACTCTCACTCCCGCTATCCAGGATACCATCACCCTCCTCCAGAATCCTTGCTACATCCTCACCCCCCAGCCCGCGCTCCTGCCACACCAACAGCAACCGCCTCGGCATCTCCCACGCCCGCTGCGCCTCCTCGCGCCGCCCCTTCTCGACCAGCGTCCGTAGCTTGTCTGGCATGGAGAGAACCTCGCAGGCCAGCTCCCTCGTTCGCCACCGCTGAGGGGTCTCTTCGTGCTTTGGCACGCGCTCGCGGAGGGCGTCGCGAATTTGGGAGGCTTGGGCGTAGATCTGGGCGATTTTTGGGTCGAGGTCTGTGGTGATGGGGTCGAGGGGGTCCATGTTTGCGCGCATCTGCCTCATCAGTGTCTGTTCCTTCCAGAAGGCACTAGGGGTGTTCCGGGGGAATAGAGGATCCGCAGGGGCTTACCTTCTTGATCGTCTCCGTGGCAGTGATGAGCTTGCTGTAGTTATCGTACACCAGAGCCTTCTTCTCCGCGTCCAGCGCGCGTATCTCCGCCAGCACGGCCGTATACAACTTCAACAACTCCTCGAGCCCGCTCTCCTCCAGTTTCCTCTCCACCCACGCATCCGCATCGAAGCCCTGAGCGTCGAGCTCCGTCGTAGGCACTTCGGACCGCAAGTCCTCGTTTGCATCTTGTGTGGCAGGCCGGCGGATGTTGTAGTACTCGCGGAGGGCGGCGCGGTTGTTACGTTTGGGCGGCGGGGTGTGTGGCGGCTGAGGGGAGAGGACGGGGGCCTGGAGGGAGTCGGTTGAGGGACGGGCGGAGGGGGATGGCGAGGGTAGGGTTGATGGAGGGCGCCGGTCGCGGGGGGAGGCGATAGTGGACATTTTTGGCAGGGCGGAGGAGAGGTTCGTTGGTTAGGTTGTAGGTTTCGTGGTGATGGAGGAGGGATCGAGGTGTAGGTGGCATTGTACTGGTGTCGGGGAATCGGGGTTTCAGCGCCGACTGTCCGCCAATTTATTTCACCACGTCAAAGCTTCACGCGCCTCAGAACACTACGCCTCAACCTCGCCCAATTCACATCCGCTCAACACCATTCAAACTAAGACGCAGTATGGACGGGACACTCATAACCCAACTCAAAACCTCCCTCGCCTCCTCCTCCTTCCCCCTCCCCTCGCAATCCCTCCTGACAACCCTCTCTACAACGCCCTCGACAACCTCCTCCCCTACCCTCCCCCGCTTAACAGCCCTCACAAAGTCCGCCATCGTCACCTCCTCCATAACGACCCCCTCCCTCCTCGACCCCTCCGTTCCCGCTTTTCCGCCCAACCTGCTGTCACCAGAGGTCAAGGAGGGCAAGCTGGCCGTCGACGTGTTCCTACAAATCGTCGACATCGAGGACTTGTCCAGGTCGAGGTGGGAGCAGATCGAGGAGCTAGAGAGGGTCGAACGCGGGGAAATGAAGAAGGGGAGGGCTGTTGTTAGGGTTGAGAACGAGGAAGAGGAGCAGGACCGCGAGCGCGCGACGCAGAGTGCTGGGGGTGGGGGTGCAGGTGCAGCCGCGGAGGCGAGAAAGTCAGGTGGGAATGCTACGCACAGGGTCACGCTCCAAGACCGCGCCGGCACGCGCCTTTACGGCCTTGAGCTCGTCCGCATGGCGCGCCTGGCCGTCGGGGTCACGAAGATTGGTGAGAAGGTAGTTATCAAGAGGGGTGCGACGGTAGCGAGGGGAATGATCCTGCTGGAGCCGGGAACATGTTTGTTCCTTGGAGGCTACGTCGAGGAAGAGGAGAGAAGGTGGGCTACGAGTCGTTTGAAGGCTCTGAAAGAGGCAGTTGGGGCTCTAGAGGCGCGATGAGGAACTAGATAGACGAAGGCACACGGATAGATGGACGGTCACGAGCTACTGAGATACCCATTTACGGATTTTCCTTTACCATCTTCAATTATTTCCTATGCCATCTGGCTTTTCCAGACCATGATCTATTTACTTATCAGGCACTCCACCGCATCACCAAGCGCGTTCCATCCGTCTTCCGCCCACGGTGCAACAAATATGCCCGTCTGCGCATCCGCCGCCTTGCCCGTCCCCGCGTACGCCTTCGCTATATCTCCTGCTTCCAGCGTGCCCCTGGGCGGGATCCCGTCCATAGCGACCTTCACCGCCATCTCGGCGGGGTACTCCTCGCCAGAGCTCTCCGCAAGGGACACCCACCCGTGTGGCTGGTAAGGGTGCAGCATTATGTCCGTCTGCATCTCCGTCAGGACGTCCTCCTCCGTGCGCTCCTCCGGCATCATTCGAATGCACTTGAGCACTGTGCCAATGCGCGAGTGCTCCTCGTCCTTGATCTTGTCGCTGGTGCGTAGGGTGTGCAGTTCGGAGACGACGGCGTCAAGGCTCTCCTCGTCTTCGTCTAGGAGGGCGATGACGCCGAGAAGGAGGACGGATTGCACATGGTCAGGTGCCGATTCGATGACGCCGAAGAGGACCTCCCGCGCCTTCTCCTTTGACTCGTCTGTGCCAGCTGCCCAGAGAATCTGTGCGAGTAGGCACACCGCGTCCGGATCGCCGTCGGACTCCTCGAGTGCCGATTCAAAATACGTGATCGACTCCGAAACATCGCCCTTGAAGTACTGCGCGATCCCGACGGTGAGGTGGGCGGACAGGCGGCCCTTCTTCCGCTGATCCCCGCTCAATTCGTTTTCTGACTCGTCGGTCGTCAGGCTAAGCGCCATGTCGCCGCACTCCACTGCCTCATCGAACATTTCCTCCGCGAGATACGCACGTGCCAGGTCCACCTTAGCCAGCGCAAAGCGGCCAAGGGTCTCAGGCGATTCCGACGCCTCGTATACTGCCTCTAGCCTGTTGCAGACGTCTTGGAGGATGCCCACTGTCTTGTTGCGCACATGAATTCTCTCCTCGAATAGCGTGCGGAGGTGGCGGTATGCCAGGTCGCGGGGGCATATCGCCTGCGCCTGTGAGAGTGCGTAGATAGGTTGAATCAAGTCCATGATCCCCACAGTCGGTGTGGTAACGACATGGTCAAACACAGAAGTCGCGTACTGATGACGGACGGGAACTGCGGAAGACTCCGAGATCTCCATGGCATGAGTAAAGAGCCCGCGTGCCTCCTTAGCATCCCCATAGAGGAGCGCTACGAAGCCTTGCCCTAGCCAGGCGTAGGGATAGTCAGGGTCATTCGACTGCGCCCGCGTAAACGCCTCGTTAGCGAGCTTCAGGTCGTTATGTAATAGGGCGAGCGTGGCGAGGTTGGTCCACGTCGCGGGGCTCCGTTCATCCAGATGGAGGCTCCTCACAAACGCGTGCTGCGATACGCCTGGATTGACACGGCTCGTCACCACGCCGAGAGCATTCCAGAACTCAGAGTTGCTGTGCTCAAGCTCGATGGCTCGCTTGAACGCCCGGATTGAGGCCCTTATCCATTTGCTCGATTTTTTGGTATTCTGTGGCGGCAGGCAGCAGTGCACTCGGTACTCTGCCCATCCGAGGTTGTAGTAGGCGACAGCTTGTGCGTGAATATCGGTCGATGAGACGTCGATGGCCAGTTTGTAGCATAACGTCGTGGCGTAGGCACACTTGGTTGTTGTGAGGCCGCTCGGCTCATCGTCTGAAAACATACTCTCAACTGCGGAAAGGTCTGGGTCGATTTTGTCCACGTCGGTAAGGATCGTCCCTTTTCTCCCGACATCATTCTTCTGAAGCAACTCCTGCACTGACGACACCGGAAACTCTTCGATGCGGCTCCTTACGGCTGAGAATACCGCGCAGGCATCACCCAAGGCCTTCCAGTAGTTGAATGAACCGGAGACATGTGCAGTCGTGGTCGTGGCGAAATCGATAACATCCCGGGCCAGGTCTACAGCCGTGCCGAAGAACCCTTTTGTGACGTTATCCAGGGCATTCTCTACCATGGTCTGCATAAGGGCAAGGGTAACACCCTCCTCGTTCGGCCTCGTCTCATGAACTTCCCAGTAGAGGGCCACGGCGTCGTCGTACTCTCCGAGTTCACGCTTGACATTAGCAAGTATGTACTTGGTAAACCACACGTCGCCCGATACATCGACAGCCAGCGTCTCCTCTAGACTCTGTGCATGCAGTATAGCCTTGGTGGCAGCCATGTACCGGCCGGAGCTGTAGTAGCTCTCACCGAGCCCTACCCACGAATGGTAATCTTCCGGCGATATCCTCAAAGCGGCTTGGAAGGACACAATGGCTTCTCGGTACTCCAACTTGCCCATCAATGCAATTCCAAGCGCCGAATGGGGCCATGAAATGCCCTTCCTCTTTGAGCCGGGAGGCGGTTTAACTTTGCCAGATTCCACAACACGCCTAGCCACAACCTCGACGCGGTCCCAGTCACCATCGTCAGCAAAGGATCGGGCAAGTTGCTCGGCAGCCTCCACTTCCGACGAGGACAGCTCGACGGCCTTCTGGAAGCAGCGCCTCGCCCTCTTTTTGTCCTTCGCGTAGTCGCCGTAGAATTTCCCCAGACTCGTATAAGCAGGTGCCAAATTGAGGTTGTTTTTCAGTGCGGCCAGGAAGTATGAATACGCTCCTTTTCTGCTCTTCCTCGCGGCACGAGATGGGTCGAGATTCCAGATACAACGGCCTAGGCGGTACTGGGCAAGGGCCAGTAGTTCCTTGTTGGACTGGCCTCCTTTATTCTTCTCGAGTAGCGGGATGCAGGACTCCAGTTCTTCCTTTGCCGCTGCATTGTTCCCGCCGAGTGCCTTCACCCATGCTGCCTCTATCCGCACCCGAAGGTTAGAGCCATCCCGCTCTAACGCCCGTGTAAGGAAGTCGGCCGCTTTAGGATAGTCTTCCTCCTCCTCGTATATCAAACCTATACCTATCATGGCTGGCGTCGAAACAGGGTCGTGCTCCAGCACCGCATTGAAGAGAGTCATGGCTTCGTCATGATGCCTGGGTGATTGGTAGAAGACAAGAGAAGTCGCAAGATAAAGGGAAAAAGAGGCGCCAACGTTCTCGAATGCGAACCCAGATTTGGCTCGCTCTTCTTTAAGGTGGTTTAGCGACTTGCGCATGAGCTCCACGGCGCTTTCATGCTCTTCGAGGTACTGATAGTATTCACCCATGAGCCGATACGCCAGGAGAGAGTTCGCCGTCGCCATACCGTCGGCCATCATCAGGAGTCTATCCTCATCCGTCACGGGAACAACGGAAGTGGGAGCTCCGCCATCCGAGTCCTCTTCGCTAGAGTCCGATTCCTCTTCAGAGATGTCTCCGACAGGCGGCGGCTTCGCTTTCGGAAAGGGTGAGATGGGGCTCGTCAAGAAACCAGTTATAACCTTGTACACGTCGCTGTCTGGGAATAAAGCGCAGTACTCCCTCAGTATTGTGACATCCCATTCGGCGATGTCCTTATGGTCCTTCCAGTCGATGGCGATATCCCACGCAAACTTGAAGGGGTGCTTGATGATGACCATGTCCTCGGCAAGCTTTGTGACGATGTCTCGTCTTTGGGTCTTCTCCGGGCCGGCTGGCGTGACTATGAGACGGTCGTAGGAGTAGCGAAGCAACTTCTCCTCGGTGTTGCGCCGCAGCTCGTCGTCTGAAGTCCAGTTGATAAGCTGGCGGTATATGTGTTCTAGCTGGCTCTTCTCCATAACTTCCAGCTTCACCTGCGTTGTAACTTCGTTGAGTCGAGCGCCTATCCGCGTCCGCCGCTCGCCGATGAGAGTGTTTATCCGTTTCTTCTCATCTGCCTCGAGAAGAGTGGCCATCGTCTCGTAAGTAACCGCTGGACGCGGTACAAGACCTTCTAGCGCCTCGTAAAGAGGGCTGTCTGGAGTCATCAGGCTCAGAGCATCAACATATTGCCTCGAATCACCTTGTTCTTTGGCAAAATCAAGGAACTTCTCGGCTATCTCCTGACACTTTTGGTGATCGTTTGAGGCAGCGTAGACACCTCCAAGGCTGACAACTGCGCCCTTGTGAGCGGCCAGTTTCCGCGAGCCTTGCTTTTCATACACTTTGATTAGTCCTTGCCAGGCTTGTGGACCTTCGGGCTGAATAGCAGCAGCACTCTGATAAGCCTTTTCAGCATCGTCCAGCTGATTCTTCTTTTCTAGTGAGAATCCTAGAAATATATGGCTATGTAAGGAGGTCAGCGATCCCCGGAGACAATTTTAGTAACCAGCGGAGCTCATACCCGAGGTAGTTTTTAGGGTCCTTTTGGAAGAGAACGTTGATCTGCTCGATGGCGTCGTCGAATTGGCTCTTCTTGACGGCCTCGCCGATGGCCTTGACCTGGCTTTTGATGGACGCCATACTGGAAAAGCCTTGGGAAAGGGGCCCTTGACGTCCAGAATGCGTAAGGGGACAGTCGTGGAGTCTATCGCTCGGAGCTAGGCCGGTTGGTGTCACCAAGGTCTCCGGTGCGAAGCGGATGGAGGGGCACAAATAAACGGCGGGGTAGCTATGACCTCAGCCCTCCCATGAAATAAGGGTGGTACGAGGGCAGCAGTTGTCTGAGACCGCCGGACTGTGGAAAGTTGGATTATCGAGTCTCGAAGGAACTAGACCCCATGGCATCGACCGATACGTGTATCGTGAGAGGTTGTTGGGTGTGTAGGCTGCTATTTGAAGGTGGGAATCGCAATGCGATGCCCTTTCTATTCATTGGCCAGGAAGGGAAGGTACGGGGTACAGCTGTCGTATGTTTGCCGCTAATTAACCGACTGCTGAGAGCTCACGGCGATACAGACATACACACTATCACCAATAAGTACTTTAGTCATGCGCCTCAGCCAGAGCTGTTTCATGCTCCCACGCAGTTTCAAATCCGAACATAGCTCTAAGGGGCTTCTTTGGAGCCAGGGCCAGGTCCGATACTGACGACCAGAGCACTCGAGCCATTCCTAGAAGAACTGACATCTAAAAGACTAGGTTTTTACTAAGGGACTACAGCGCTAAATCCCCGGGCATCCCTTACAGGAATACCACTATCGCTATTAGAGTACTTGTGGAACCCAGTAGGTGCTTAAGCCAAGCTTCTGCCCATTCCCTGTGCGACATGCCGCCAGTTGAGAGTAGAACCTCAAATCTTGAGATGGGGAAGGTTTGGATTAAGATGAGATGATAACATCCAATGAGAAATGAAGTGGCAAGGAACGAGGAGCCGAGTGATCGAGGGAGGGCTGTCGTCAGCATTTAACCCCTCGCCTTCGCCCCATAACTGAGGTATCTGTGGTTAAATGTATCGACCTTCCAGTCGCTGCTGTCCAGGTATGTGGCTTTTCGACCTGGACACCGGGTGTAGTATCGGTCCAAACAACCCAAACCCCTCCTCAATACAAAACTTCTGATCTGAATGCGGAGTGAGCCACATGAGCGAATCCCCAAATTCATTCCCGAAATGAAGGTCGGCTCAGCTGAGTCGAGTCGCATCCCATTCCTGCGGTTGGAGGGAGTCTCGGGATTGTCAGTGGGGATATTAGTTGGGGCAGCCAATGAGGCACGCTGGACTGGGCCCTCCCGCAGGCGGCCAACCTTCCCGCAAGTCCGCGACGTCATGGAGGCCGCGCCCGAGACCCTCAACTCACTCCCAACACACCCTCATTCAGCCAAGACCCTTTCCACCCATCCCCTCCCCCGATGCACGGCCGCAGGATCCAACCATCATCTCAATAATCCCAGCCACGTAGCGAGAGCCGCTCTTCCTCCATCCAACGTTCTCGTGCATCCTTCCACAACCGACGGAGCCCGCCCTCCGTTTTCCATCCCGTCGCACGGCCTCCCCACTTCCATCCGTGGCAGGGAGCCCGAAGTGGAACATGACAACCCCGAGCTTCCAGCTGACCATCGAGGACGGCCACTTCCGTGATAACCATGGCCGTCAGGTCCTCATCCGTGGCATCAACGTCGCCGGTGACGCCAAGTTCCCTAGTGATCCCGATCAGTCGTCGTACGTAGGCGAGGACTTCTTCGACGGCGACTCGGTCAAATTCCACGCGAGGCCGTTCCCTGTTTCGGAGGCTCACGAGCACTTCTCGAGGCTACGGCGATACGGTTACAACTCCATTCGTTATGTTTTTACATGGGAAGCCATCGAGGCGGCCGGGCCGGGGAGGTATGATGAGGTGTGGGTACAGCACACAATTGAGGTGTTGAGGATCGCAGGGAAGTATGGGCTCTACATCTTCATGGACCCCCATCAGGACGTGGTACGTGTCTCTGATCTCTCCTTTACTGCGTATGGTCAAGCTAACCAATGCTGCCCGAAGTGGTCTCGGTTCACGGGTGGCTCCGGAGCTCCGATGTGGACGATGTACGCCTGCGGCCTGAACCCCCAGAGCTTTGCGGCAACAGAAGCAGCGATAGTCCAGAACACCTATCCCAATCCTGACGAGTTCCCTAAGATGATCTGGTCGACGAACTACCATCGCCTCGCAGCTGCTACGATGTTTACCCTCTTCTTCGCGGGAAGGGACTTTGCGCCGAAATGCGTAATAGACGGCAAGAATATCCAAGACTACCTACAGTCACACTTCATTAACGCTTGTGCGCACCTCGCAAAGAGGATCCATGAGGCAGGCGATCTCGAAAACGTAGTTGTGGTGGGATGGGAGAGCATGAACGAGCCAAACCGCGGGATGACCGGCCACCCCGATCTCAGCGTGATTCCCAAGGACCAGGCTTTGAAGAAAGGATCCTCTCCGACGGCGTGGCAGACTTTCCTCACAGGGTCCGGGAGGGCCTGCGAAGTTGAGACATGGGAAATTGGCGGACTCGGCCCCTATAAGGTGGGCACCACGCTGATCGACCCACAGGGGGAGCAGGCGTGGCTGCCCGAAGACTACGATGACTCGAGGTACAGTTACAAGCGCGATCCGGGGTGGAAGCTTGGCGAATGCATCTGGGCCCAGCATGGCGTGTGGGATCCTGCAACGGATACTCTCCTTGAGAAGGAGTATTTCGCCAAAAATCCACGGACGGGTGACACGATAGACTACCCCACCTTCACGAACACCTACTTTATGGACTTTTTCCGCAGATTCAGGGACGCCATACGATCACAGCACAAGGACTGCCTGATGCTCATGCAGTACCCGACACTTGAACTTCCCCCGGAGGTCGCGGGCACGGAGGACGATGACCCGAGAATGGCCTTCACGCCACACTTCTACGACGGCATAACCCTCATGACGAAAAAGTGGAACCGGACGTGGAACGTCGATGTTGTCGGCATTCTCCGCGGGAAGTACTATCATCCCGTTTTTGCTATTAAAGTCGGTGAGACAGCCATCCGCAACTGCTTCCGCGATCAACTTGCGATGCTGCGTCAGGAGGGCCGTAACAGGGTGGGGAAGCACCCGTGCCTGTTGACGGAGTTCGGAATCCCCTACGACATGGATGATAAGTATGCGTATGAGACGGGAGACTACTCGAGCCAGTCGGCGGCGCTGGATGCGAACCACTACGCTGTCGAAGGGTCGTTGATGGAAGGTGCGTTCTTGTGGCTGTACATGGCACGGAATACGCATGAGAGGGGAGACCAGTGGAATGGTGAAGACCTGTCCATCTATTCGCTGGATGACAAGCCACTGCCCATGTCGGCCGTTCCGCGCGCGTCACTGGAGAACGCGAGGGCGAGCACGTCTACTAGGGGCGTCGGCGACGAGACGAGTGTTACACCGGACAATCTCCACAAGGTGCTCACCACGCCATCGATTTCATCTGAGCCGGGGGCCAACGCAGAAGCCTCCGGCACACCGGGATACCGCGCCGCCGAGGCCTTCATCCGGCCTGCCCCTGTGTTTGTTGCGGGCACGATAACGGAGTACGGCTTTGATCTGCGGTCTTGCACCTTCAATCTCAAATTGGACGGCAAGGGGGCGAGGAACGAAGCGCCGACGGTCGTATATCTCCCTGAGTTTCACTACCCGTCTGACGCAGCGGACGTGGAGGTATCCTCGGGCAAGTGGGAGATCAAGATGGACGAGGAAGGGCCGCTTGTGCAGAGGCTGCTCTGGTGGCATGGTGAGGGGACGCAGACCTTGAGGGTGAAGGGCTTGGTGAGGAAGCATAATGTCGTTGAGGGGTCGGCGGAGGATGAGGGGTATCTGGAGCAGTGTCGGGAGACGTATTCCGTGAATAATGTGGCGAATAACTGTAGTGTGATGTGAGGTGTCCGCTAGCGGCGGGTACGTCCCGAGGGCAATAGCATGGCGGCATGGCAATGGGCGTTTTGGTTTCATCATGCTTGGCATTTGATTTTGATTTGATTTTGATATCGTGTTTGACTTAGCTTCTGGATATGGTGGGGGGATGCCCAACAGTGATAATAGCTTCATGTCTTGAATCGCCCCCATGTTTTATAACATCCGTGGAGTATAGGTGATGATGCTTACACAAAAATGGAAGGAATGAGTGAAGTCAAGCTGAGGCATATGGTCCCCTCCTATAAGCTAAGCTGGAGAGGTTCCCGAACAACAGTTATGCTTGGTAGTGTCCAAGGATACTTGTATTTACCAGTGGCTTACTCGCGCAGTTCCTGGTATAATTGACAATTCCAGCCGAAGGTGCTAAGACAATGCCCACTCTGTTCGCCGTTATTGTCGTTTACACCGACACCTCTACATCGTTCTTCGCCCGGGCCGTTATTTTACACTTTTCGGTCAGTCTCTGTAAATTCTTGTTCGACACTTCTCTGTATGTTGCTGTCCAAATCATGTCCCGGAGTGAGGGCTGCCACTTCCTCCACATTTTGCGGTGAAGGAAGTAGTATTGAGCATTCCCAATTGGCTCTGACAGCCTGTCTATGAAGTGATCATTACTTACATTGTGGCGTTCTTCCTGCCTCAGCCGGCGCTTCCGCCCCGCCTGCCACCCTTAGCTGTGATTAGCAGTCGCCGCCAGAAGTATTTGTTGCCATAGTGGAAACACTGTCAAGGGATGCCATCGCTTTTACCATGTAAGAAGCGAGATTACGGAGTCCAGGTTGTTGACTTCACCCGCTCGTATCCTTTCTAGGCGACGGTGCTGTTAATGACGTCGAGAAACTGCGGTAGTGATAGTTCACCGGCACCAGGTCTTCAAGAAAATGGGCTGTTCAAGGGGGTCTAGTGTAGAAATGCAAGGACAGGAGACGTCCTGTGCTGCTGCTGCCCGCATCCGGCACTCTAAGACCATGGTGACAGGCCTACCTCAGGCGACGGTACTTTATCCTCGGCGGACGTGCCAATATACCTTCCTAGAACTGCATCAATTAAGCTACACGTGGTTCTATCCGCCGCTGTAGCGGTTGTCCGCCGGGCCCGAAGTGGTTCGTTAGGCAGCGCGGTGGGAAGTTGCATGCTAAGATTCACATGGTGCCCAATCCAAGCCGTATATGTGCGAGTGAAGGAGCAGTCTCGCGAGACTTGTACCCTTTTCTATAATTATCGAAGCCAAATTGCATGGTTTCATTCTGCAAGACGAAGTTTCCCGTGGAGTGTGGAGTGCGTCGCGGAAAAACGTCGGGCGACGTGGATGGTCAAGAAATATTATCTCAGCCACCCACACCCTTGCCAAACGTGCCAAGATCTCTCGCTCCAGAGCCCACCTGGTTCCGTCTCCCAGCCAACCGCCCCACATCTCGAGTAAATAATGCAGTGGCTGGGCGACGGGCCAGCAACCAGCTCCTCCCTCGTAACCCCAGGGCCACTCAGGAGTACGCAGCAGGGCATATGCAGCTCGTGTTATACGCTGAGAAAAGCAGGCAAATTGCGCGGCCATTTCATCATTGTTGCTCCGCCCCAGGGTTTCCGGGGGAAAAGGTTCCCCCTTGCCACCGGACGGTCCATCACCCTTCCCTTTCCCTTTTTCCCTGAACAAAGTCTCGGGTTACCTTTTCGAACTCGATTGTCTCGAAACGTGTTTCTCTGTTTGACATACTCTTTCTTCCTCCTCTCCTCGCAAATAACAAGCTTTACCTCTTTCAAACATCGCCGTTGAGTTGTCTCATCACCACCTCTACGACCACGGAGCCTTTCCCTCCCCTCGGCCCGTCATTAGAGTCACCTCGCTTGCTCGCATATCCGGGCCAGCCGGGGAAGCAGCCTGCACTGACGTCTCTGTTCCCAGAACACCACTGCCCGCCCCTGCGCGGCGCCGTCGAAAAAAAAAAAGATAGCTCTTCCCTCGACCGGTTCCCTGTTCCGCGATACTTCGTTGTGCCCGAGAGAACGAGAGGCGGATCGAAACGGCGCTGGGCCACCCCAAAGCAGACTGTGCGCTGCCGAGCGCACCGCTTGACACCGCGTCCGCTCCCTCGCGAGGGCGGCACGGCGGTCAGCCCTTTTCGTTTTTAAGTTGAAGTGGTGGGAAGAAAGACAACAAGATGCCCAGTTTCCAAGTAGGGTGGTATCGTATGTGTCGCCCACCTACCTTTGCGCTGTTCCTTTACGGCGAAGATTGGAGGAAAGCTAATGAGTCGCAGGGTTCTTACCGTTCCTGGGATACCACCATGTCCTCATGATATTGATAGCCGTGGCGATAATACTGCTATGTGAGTCCGGACTTCCCCCTGCTCCTCCTCCCCTTTCCGGGCGCAACGGGCAGAAGATGCTAACGCCTGCCAGCCCTTCTACTCGCCGGCTGCTCCTCCTCCTCTCCGCTAATACCCGACATCTTCCTCATGTCCATCTACTACGAGGACTACACGGCCGAGCCCGACACGGCGCAGGTGTACTACGACGTGCACAAGGCCATCTCCAACATTGCCGGCGACGCACGGCTAGCGGCGCGCGTGGGCTACTTTGGCATCTGCATCAACCCGGACGGCGGCAGCTGGTTGTGCTCCAACAACGCGACGGCTCTGGCGAACGAGGTGGCCGTGGATCAAGACCCACTGAACCTTGTTTGGCTAGCTAGCCAGTTTAAGGACATGATTGTGTTTCCGTATCTGATGTGAGTTTTCTTCCTTGGCCCCTCTCTCCTCTTTTCTGGGGATGATCCTCTGTGCTCTTCCAAGCTGACAGTTCCTCTTCCAGTATTATTGCCATCATCTTCGCCTTTATATGCGTCCTCCTCCTCGCAACATTCCCTGTCTGGCACGAAGAGACCGACTCTGACGGCTCCGAGCGTGAGGTCAAGCCCTTCCCCTCCCGCCCCGTCTCACAGGTCGCCCTCGCCATCATCTTCATCTCCGCCATCTTCGTCCTCGTCTCGGTCCTATGGCAACATACAGCATCTGTCGCCGCATCGGTTATAGCCGAGGATTTCGGCAACGGGAGCGTCAAGAGCGGAGTGGGGACGAGTGCCATGGTGATGGGTTGGTTTAGCTTCACGCTGCTGATCATCGTCACTATCGGACTGCTGGTGATGATTCTTAGTATCCGGGTGCTGACGGAGATGGCGAGTTGATGATTCAGAGGATTTCGTTGGTTTTTCATGCGTGTTTGTCTGGATTTACTCCATTTGAGGAAGGGACGGAAAGGGGAGAGAAGAGAGAAGCAGGAACATGTAAAGGGGCGACTGATATGAACGGCCACGCTTTACGAAACGGATTTCGGGCTATTACTGTACATTTGGGGTCCGCGGGACATACAAATAGGCGGAAGGGGGAGATACTCACGGTCCCATCGCATCAGGTATGGAGTTTCTTGCAATGCTTTTTTGGGCGTGCGCAATTCGGGCAGTTTGTTTTAGATATATATGCGTCTTGTCGCCTGTCTGGGAGGATTACATGTCTTGTTTCTAAGGATCCTGTGCCCTATTTAGACGGGCCTGCCGTCTTCTCCCCTTGTTAATACTTGATGTTGTTGTTGGTTTACTTTTCCGCGTCAGGCGCTGGGAGTGCTTCCAATTCAGGTGTCTCAATGCAAGGGGACATGCGGGTATTGGACGGAAGGTAATCCTAGATGTAGATAGACTCAATCCAACGGTGCCACGGGCTAGCCATGTCTGTGGCCTTTTCCATGCAAGAACATGCTCATAAATATGCGAAGCAACCCAAACGCCTGTATCCATACACTTCCCCCTCCATCCTCAGCGCCCACCTCATCACAACACACCTACCCCGTCAAAGTCCGGCCTTCTAAAAGGGTGCGCCTCCGTGTTGAGCACCCACTCATCCAAGCTCACAATATCCGGCTCGGAGAAGAGCAGGTAGAAGTACTTCAGCGTCTCCGCGGCCCAAAAGCTCTCCATCTCGTCCAACTGCCTTGGCTCCGGGTCAAGCACGTTCCCCAAAGCACTGGCACCCACTTCTGTGCGCACAGCCTTGATGATGGACTGCCACATCATCCAGCCCTTCTCCTGCCAGATGGTGTCGCCCGTTATACGGTACATGTACCAGACGGACTCAATGGCCTCCGGACTGCATCTGTGTTAGTATGGAGAGGGGGCATCAAAGGGCAGGGAAGGGTGAGAGAAGGGGGACTCACCGAAGGATATACCTCGGCGAGGAAATTCGGACGAACCCCCTAGGTATCTTCTCGTTCTCAATCCTCGTCTTGACATACTCCTCATGCGTCAGAGGCTTGTTCGGATCCTCGAGCGGGATCTGCCCAATCTCTCCCCCGATGGCAGTCTGCCCGGGCACGCTGTAGCTGCCCTGCGGGTTGAGGTCTGGGCTTTGAGTAGTCGTTTTGGTTGGGCCGCCTTGAGATGAGCGCACCCACTCGGGAACGTCGCTCTCACTGGAGGGGTTCTCGTCTGCAGTGTCTGGAGATACGCCCGCCCTATCGGCCGCGATATCTTCAGCAGAGGGCTCCTCAACCGTCTCTTGCGCAGTCTGCCGGTAGTCCCAGTCAGGGTCGGCGCCGCGCTTAGCAACTGCCGGCGTCTCACTACCGGGCTCGGGACGGGGATACCGATAACCCGTGTCAGCCGTAGTCAGAGCTGGATTAGAGTTGGTGGCCGGCGCCGCTTCAGCGCTGGGGGCATTACCAGCGATCCCTTCAATCTCGAAGAGCGTCTTCTCCCGCGGTTTCTCGGCCTCCGAAACAACTCCAGACGCATCCCCACCAGCATCACCAGTATCTTGGCGAGCCTGTTCCTCTCTTAACCTCTGCACCTCCGCCTGCGTCTCCAACATCTCCAAATGTTTCTCAATCTGCTCCTTATTCGCATAGTAGTCTTCGATCTGCTTATCCCTGTATTCCCACTGCGGATCCAGATACTGGTGCCAGAGTGTCTCGTTCCACGCACACTCCTCGTCCGGGCACGGCACAACCGTCGACCCCTCGGGCATGATCCCGCTGGGCGTCGCCCCATAGGCCCACACACAACCGTCCGTTAGCTTCCGGGCAACATCGAGGTCGCCCTCGAGACCGAAGACTTTGGAGCCAAGGGCGAACATGCCGCCAAGGAAGCAGGTGAGGTGCGGCACCTCAAATTGGCGGTTTGCGTCGACGTCCGGGTGACCCGACGTGGTCAGCTTGGCCGAGAAGAGGATGTCGGCGCCGTCGGGGGTCATGGGGCGGAAGAGCAGCCACTTCTTGACTGCCACAACGACCTTCTCGTGCATCCGGCGGTACTTCTCTTCGAGGGCGCCAAGGAGAAGATATTCCTAGAGCCGTTAGCGACGTCCTTGAGCCTTTTTTGAGATTCCGTAGGAGGCCGAAAAGCTTACCTTGGGAAAGTACTCGTACGTCGAATCCTGGCTGCCGCCCATGCTGTAGGACTCGTACCCATTCCCCGCCGGGACGATTGGCGGTTGCTTGACGCAGTCTAGGTCGAGGATAGCGGCTGTGCTCCACGGGTTCACAGCAGGAGGTGGGGGCGGGCCATCACTGGGAGGCGGTGAAGGTGCACCCGATTGCGCATGTTGCTCGTGGAAACTCCGCTTCGAGAGGTGGCCCTCTATAACCTCATTTCCACTAGATTGCTCCGGCCCATTCTCAACCAGGTCATTACTACTGCCCTTCAGTTCATCCGTTTCACCCTCCTCGCTCTCAGTCACTTGGCTCCCTTGGTCCTCCCTGTTCGTCTCCGAGTCTGGGTAAGTCGGCGGCGCAAATGAAGCCGCCATCTCCACGAGCCCGCTCCCATCTTTGTCCCTCATCACTGGCGGCGGCGTCACTTCCTCCTCGCCCTTCTCAACGAGGGCGGCGTACGCTGCCTGTCTCTCCAAGTTCGTCGCCGTGCGGTTACATCCGCTCACCTCCAGCGATTCAGGAAAGATGCCGTTTAGGGTCGTGCCCCGCTCCTGCAGCGCTTCGAAAGCATCCGTGATGCGCGCTACGGCGTCGTAGTACTTCACTTTCCCAGTGAGCTGCGAGAGACGGGTAAACTCCATCAGGAGGGTGCCTAGCTCGGCGACGTTGACGACGGTGGCGCGGCGCGGCTGAGAGACAAACTCGGGACGCCACTGGTAGTATAGGACAGGCATGCGATTCGGCGTGTCAAAGGCGCCCATCAAGATCTCAGCCAGCTCCTCCGCCTTCTCAAGAAGCATGTAGTATCCGCCAGCCTCCCCGCCGCTGACATCGTAGGCCGCCAGCAGCCCTCCCAGGTACCGGATCGTCGTCTCAAAAACAGGAATGTCGTTCCGCGCAGGGCTGAATGTGAAGTCAATATTCCGCACCGCCCGCGCTGCCTCGTCGAACTCCTCCCGCAGCCCCATGATCCAGAGCGTGTCCAACCCGTCCACCAGAGTCGCGGCCCACCCGCAGAAGGGATCGCGGTACGCCCTCGTCACGGGCGACAGCTCGTCATGCATCCACGCAAAGGTGCGGTACCCCTGCCATGCGCGCGCCATCTCAGCCCTGATCTCAGTCAGGCGGCCCTCCCGCTTGGCCTTGGCTTCGGGAGTCTCGGGCTGGAAGTCGAACTGGATCTTGGGGATGGGCTTTGGGTGGCCGG
This sequence comes from Microascus cirrosus, assembly GCA_030271035.1. Classification (NCBI taxonomy): domain Eukaryota; kingdom Fungi; phylum Ascomycota; class Sordariomycetes; order Microascales; family Microascaceae; genus Microascus; species Microascus cirrosus. Next base: position 94,038 of record JAMBUN010000037.1, read on the forward strand.
TGGGGAGGAGGATGTAGTCCTCCTCCTCGAGCGGGAAGTTCTCGGGGAAGCTGCGCCAGTGGACTTGTGAGGTGGGTGTCGGGGAGGGCTCGATGACGGCGCTGGAGGGGTCGGGGATGGCTGTGACCTCGGCGACGTTGACCAATGTCGTGGGAGGTGAATCGTCAGCGATCTCGGCGGGCGAGTCGACGCTCACCTCGTCTTGCGGATCTTCCGCAGCAGGTGGTTCGTCAGGTGTGGGCCCGTCATACGAAACTTCCCCGTCCTCCCCCGGCGGGGCTGGTTGAGGGGCAGGCGGCTCTTGCGCCGGCCGGGGCTCCGCTGGCTTCTCCTCGACGGGAGGATTGGTAGAATATCCTCCCTCTTGCACTGGCGGGCTCTTATCGAACCGCGAGGCCCCGAATCCCGGGTCAACGCCATCCCACCCTGGCCTATTGGCCGCATGGTAGAACAGGAAGACGACGATGGCTGCAACGACGAGCAGGAGGCGGTATCTCCGCCTCGGAAACATGGTGCAAGTCACGTCCTGCTCGACGAGGGCGAACGAGAGTATCCGGTATGGTGCGCTCGACAGCCAGAGACAGATCCAGCCTTGGGAGAAAAGGGGCGACTAGATAGAGCGAGCGTCGACGACGACGCCGCACGTGGTCTCGGCGCGATCAGCAGAGCAGGGGGCAGCTGCAGGGGAGCTCTCAAAGGGTCCTGGGGTAAAGGTAGTGGGATAGGGATGACTAAGGACGTGACCGTACTGGTACTTGTAAGACGAGCTTCATCCCATGTCGCGCGTCTTGCAAACTCTCTTAGCAGAAGGCGGAAACCCGATCTCGTACTGCCACTGCGAGAGGGAATAGCTATCGATCGCTGGACCCGTGATCAGGACAGCGTGGTCGAGCCGCAAAGGCGACGCACCGGCAAATATGCGCATCCGGCCTTCGCCGAGATGGGACAGCGGCAGCGGGGCGCCGCAATCCCAGAGCAGCTTCTGTGTGGATGGGAGGCGCGCCAATATGGGGTCGCCAAGCCAGCGCTTTTCGAGGAGGGCTGCCGCATCGTCGCACAGATTGGGCGGGCTTCTCTGGTTGCGGCTAATATGGGATTGATGGGAACCCCCATCGCCGAGGTCGTACTTCCCCTCCTCCGGCCATGCATGTACCTCCCGTCCTCTCGAGTCAGTTGAATGTTTAATTTCCGTCTTGGGAAGCCACTAATTCAAGCTTAATGGGGTAGGGCTATGAGAGGAAGTGATGGGCGCTGTGGGGCCGCCGCATGCCCCACTCGGACGGCTCCACGCGGAGGACCCTCCGGCGGTACTTTACTCATCCTTTTTTTCTTCCCCGCCTAGTGCTCGACTTTGCTCCCCGCATTGATGCTTGTAGCAGGAAAGGGCCCTGTGCTAAGCCTCTGTTCCGGGTGGGGAAAAGGACCCGTGGCACGCGACCAGTTACCGAAGAAAGATGGCTGGCTCACAGAGGACTGGAGGCGGCGTCCAGGCCTGGGGGCGCGCGTCATCTGCAAGGCAGTGGAGACGACGAACATCCTCGTCGTACGGGATTTGAGGGCGCTCGAGTCAGGGACTGAGCCCTGCAAGGCAATAGCCGGGGGGGGGGGGGGGGGGGG